>CAJHQQ010004438.1:0-28228 GCA_905132885.1 Moricandia moricandioides | reverse complement strand
GGTTTGCTTTCGGGAATTCCTCCCTAAGCATTACGTTTTCGAAGAACAAATGATTCAACAAGTTTAAAAGTAGATTTTTTTAAAACAAATTGAATGAATAAAACAATACAATAGCAAGCCTTTATATAATAGGTTTTGGGTTAGACCAAAGGTCAAAATTTATTGTAGGAAATACAAACTAGATAAATATGTTGTGGTGGCTGGTTGTGTCCTTTCGCATGGTTGACGGTCTCCGAATTTCTGTCATATTGATATATTAACCATATTTTGTATATTCTTGTTGGCCTTTCTATCTTATGATTGAAGCATGATCTTAAGCACATATCTAGTACATCTTCAAGCCCATCTCGTTTAAACCCAAACCCATAAGCCAAACCTTCTTTTGTGTTTTTTTTTTGTTGCTGATCAAGGTTACATCCTCCCCTCCTTCTTTAAATGATTTTCCCTCAAATCCGACATATATTTTGGTCAAGGATCGTGCATGGTCACCGCACAGGATTGATCCATGACACCAGCCTTCGCGAATTCCTCATCTAGGAAAAAACATTACAGAAGATGACTGAGCTCTCTCGGTTTAACTTCAGACTGTTGGCTTCTCGTAGAAGTTTCTTTTGTAGAAGATGGAAAGATGAGAATGGTGGTTGACAGAAATGAACACCGAACCCTCAAGCGTGCTCTGATACCAATTGAAAAACTTTCCCGAGGATTGCAGTTGAAGGTTGGTGATGGATAGGCTTTGATCGAGAAATCAACCAAAGGAAAGTGGAATGGATGATGGATTAAAGTCAAAAATGGATGATGAACTTCAGAGATTGATTTGCGTATGGATCAATCCCTTATGTAGAAGTGTCTCTGATTGTGCAGGTCACTGCACAATAGCAAGCATTTATATAATAGGTTGTGGGTTAGACTAAAGGTCTAAACTTATTCTAGGAAATAAAAATTAGATAAATATTTTGGACTTGACCAAAGACCAAATAATTGACCAAATTTTGAAAGTTGTGGTTACAAAACTCTTCAGCTGATTGCGTCCTTTCGCGTGGTCGACGGTTTCTGAATTGCCGTAAGATTGATATATTATACAACCATGTTTTGTATACTAGGGATTTAAGCCCCGCGCTAGTGCGGGGTCGTTGAAGTAGTTGTACACTTTACAGTTTTGTGGACTTATGTTCACCGTACATATAGTACGTTCACTGTTTGAAGAAAATTTTGCTGGGCATATAATACTTATATGCACTTTGAAGATATTGTTTTCATGTTCCCAAAGTGGTTAAGTTGATCCTAGTTGTAGAACTTTTATCACGTTGAAACTTTTTACTCATAAGATTGAGCCATTTGTTTTAAGTTTACCTAGTATAATGATCACCCGTCGTTTAGGCTTATGATTCTTTATTTGTTTTGCAACTCTAGTAAAGTTGACGTTGGGCTACGTGACGGTCATTGGTGGTTCGTATAGCTTATATACCGCTACCTATTCTTTGTGGGTTCTTTTCATGTCTATGCGTGTGCTCAGCCTCATGTATTTCTTTACTTAAAATTTTCTGTTTCGTGTTCATGACCCAGAATTTCTTCTTTAATTGGCTCATGGGGTTCTAATTATTTATTTTTTATCCAGAATTCAAAACATACAAATGTGCCACTACATCTCAAAATTTGAAAAAAAATATACATTTCATGGTTAGCCCTTACCAAAAAGTCCAAAACCAAACCCACAAATCTTGTATGTTACCTCCTCTATAGTTGTATACCTCTTATTTTTCAGTTTCTCATCATCTATTTAAATTTTAAGGTCTCTAAGAAACATTCTTAGAGAAACAGACTTACTTGCTCCAAGAAACCATGAGTCATAATCGTATCTCTATTCGTCACCTTCACAAAATTACTCCAACATCTTGGTCGTATAGTTTTAGCTCTCCACCATAGCTGCACCATCGTCTTAGGCTGAAGCTCCTTACGTTTGTTCAGCTTCTCCTCGGATAGTGAATGACCTATACATAGGAATATTTTCAGATCAATGAATTTGATGAAGTTATTTGCTGCAATTTCAATTTACAACTATTCATAATGATTTGTCTTTGTCGGTTAGGAAATGTTTGAGATGATGGATGAATAAATGAAAACATTATTCAGAGAGAGGAGAGAAAGTATCAAAGAGAGTAACGATGACACGAATTACAAATAAAGTTAGATTTTGGTGTCTTAGGAAACACATCGATAGCTAGACTTGGGAGAAAGAATAAAACTAAAATATTAGGGATTTCGATGGGAACTTTATTAGATAACGTTGGGTTGTGAAGTTGGTGAATTATTGGGCTAGGATTACTGGGCTAGAAGTAAATAATTGTGATTATCGTTTCATAAAAAAATATTGAAAGAAAATATCATATATGTAACATTTCTATAATTTTAATATTAACAAAAACTGTGGGACCCATTTACTGATGTGGACACTCTCAAAAGAGAGAAAAGAGCCTCATTATCTATATGACTCTTGTTGGACCTTTTTATGTTAGGAATGAAGCATGGTCTTAAGCATATTTTTAGTACATCTTCAATGTTGGGGTCAAAATTGGTTATGGCAAAATAAACGTCTAAAATCGTTTAAGAAATTGTGCCTTAAGCAAATATAAGCTGAAAGAGTCAGAGAAACTTTACGGCATAAGCCAAACCTCTTTGCATAAGGATACAAGAACAAACTTCGTATATTTCATTCCAGACAGGGAATAAAAGAATTCCTATCTAAAGATGAAATGATCGGAAAAATGTTCTTGCGGATGGTTTTTCCGAGAATGACCAATTTTACAAAACAATCTTTCTTTTTTGGCGTTGAATACGGTTACGATATTGGGGTGAAAAATGGTCACGACAGAATCATTACCTAAAAGTTACCGCAGAAAAGTTATCTCTCTTTCAAGTAAAAAGAAAGCAAATAATCATCATATCCGAACTCCTCATCGCCCAACCCGTCTCGTCCCGGCCAACGAGTCAAGACGTACGATCGAAGGAACAAATGCATCACCTCCACGTCTAGACGCCCTTGGGTGACTAGACACGCACCACATCTAGTCGCCCATGGGCGAGTAGATACACAATGTTTAGTCGCCAATAGGTGACTAGACACGCAATGAAACGTTTAACCGACTAGACGCACCCCACGTCTAGTCGCACATGGGCGACTAGCTGCGTTAAAACGTCTAGTCACCCATGGTAGACTAGACCGTATCCTCTTCATCACTCTCTCCTTTGAACCTTGACTAGGCTGTTTCTGGTTTCGTCTCGATTGGAGTTTCCGTTGAAGTTTGACGATAAAAATCGCAAAGACTTGTTTTCACATAAAACTCCAAGTCAGTCGTATAAAACGGTAACAGTGAACTTAAAAACCAATGTTATCTCGACTATACAATTGGTTTATTATTTTGCAGAGACAGCACTGTGTAATCATACGAAGGACAAGTTTTCCGAAAGAAATTGTAAAAATTGCTTAAATGTCAACATGACCCAAAAGGGTCTACAACACGATAAAAGCCCACTTACGGCTTTAGACAAGATTGAGCCCAGCTATAATGATGGTCTAAAGGATATCCGCAGAAGATAAATGGAAAAGAAGATAATTTTCAAATCAAAAGATAATTATGGAAAATCGAGAAGATAATGAAGATTTCCCTGGAAGTATAAAGTTGAATCGAGGGCATTAAAGGAAAGACAACCGACCTTGAAAACCTATATAAGAGAAGAAAGGGAGAGGGACGCAGGGGGATGATGATTCACAGAACAAAACTTAGCGCTTAGGAACCTTAGGCATCACTCTCGAGATGCTTGGTTTTCTATCTCTTGTACTCGATTACTAGACGAACTCGCAAAGGAAGTTCGATCTCTTGTTCAAACTCTTTAATTGAACTACGTTTGGCTTGATCCTTAAAGGGGTATGTAAGCAGCATTTCATAAGGTCCAGTCCAAAATAAATGAAAACCTTTTCTTATCTTTTCCGTCTTTTGTTAGAGCAGCGACTCAACTAAGTTTAAGGTTTTCGGTGGCTAGAACTAGAAAATTCGCTTACAATTCGCTTACAATTTGTTGTAACAATCGCTATGCTCTTACGAAAATTCAAAATAAAGATCAAAATTTTCTGAATTCGTTTTGTATCTTTTCATATTTCTGCGTTTATTCGATTTCTTATCATTGGCTCTTGCAGAGAATCCGGACCTCAAGGAAAGTAGGTTTCTTTGCTTTCCTCGTTCACTAATATCGACAGTCCAAATTTCGGTTCCCACAGTTTGGTGCTAGAAGGAGGGGGGGGGGCAGATTACTCTAACTCATCGCAACCAAAATCTTGATCAAAACGATGTCTAGAAATATGAAAGACAAACTCGCAGCTCGCAACAAAGCTGGTAACACAACTCCAGCACTGACTTCTCTAAGGCCAACGCTTATGCAAACGCCGCAGTGCTTGAGAAAACCGAAAAACATGTCGTGACTTTTCGCCCCAGGAACTGCACCAAAAGGAGCTTGCAATTTCTCTTTAAACAAAAAAAGACAAATATAAAATCTATCAAACCCCGTAAAGTTCGTCTCTTTATCGAATTGGAGAAATTTCAACGCATAAGGATTCGACAAAAAGACATTTTCCAAAAACTTTTCAGAAAAATAATACTTTGTCTCCCAGAAGTCCCAGAGAAACCCTAGATTACTCGCGAAAAAAAGGAACACAGCAAATCGGGTACACAACCCCCACTGCTCTTCCGAATAATTTTTGAAGAAACTAAGTTAATCTCTATTGAATTACTCGAAACCTAAAACTGCTGACTAAAACTAAACTAAAGAGAACGGGAGATTGTATCCCTCACTGCTAAAACGTTTTCTAAAACCTAAGATTTTGTAAAAATTCAAGCATCACTTCTATGAACATATTCAGTGCATTCTCGATGACTGTCACCTAAGCTTACTTTGGAAAAACTACTCAAAACTCCCTCGGATCAATCCTACGGAAACGAGAAAATTTCTGATTAAGTTTAGTCGTGTTAATTAATCCCATCGCAGCTATAGTTTCTTATTTAAAACTCGAAAACTAAATTTGCGGAACAACTGCAAAACGTGAAAGTTCCAAAGAACGCCTCTCGTACAGCCAAATTCCAAAACATGTTTACAGAACAAATTTCATAAAATTAAGTTCCACAACATTTAACCAAACAGCTTTCGTAGAAGTAAACTCATAACATTTGGTGGAATAATTTTCGTAAAATCAAGCTCGACAACATTTTACGAAACAGCTTTTGTAAAATTAAACTTGACAATATTTTAAGAAACATCGTTCGTAAAATCAATCGTGGTCGAATTTTATGATTCATATTTCGTAGAATAAATTTTACAACATTTACGAAACGAATCTCATCAATCAAACTCAAAACCATTCGATAATCATCGGAGAATCAAACAAAGATCGTACAAAAAGGCTCTCGAGGAAGGAAAGAGATGGACCGCGATCTAAGAAGTTAACTTCGCCCATCAGCCTCTATCCTTGGTCTCACTGACCCCTCTCTCCGACCTCATCAACCTTGGCATATCCTGGTCACCTTTGCTTAATAGTAAACGCCAAATGACTTGACGAGGTAATTATTCGTTTCCGTAAAACCATTGATACGGAGACTGAAACCCAGATCGGAAAAATATGGATCACTGAACCAAAAACGCAAGACAGGCTTCAGCCTAAACACGGCCAAGAAAGTAAAAAAATCCAGGAAGAATCGATATTCTTACTATCCATAAGGGGTTGACAAAAACGAGAAGAGGAAGGGGATAGTTTTGTGAACTAAGTCTTAGGCCGTTTTCCCTATCTATTGTTCCTTAACTGATCAGGCAGACCTTGCAAACCGATCTAAGCACTCGCAAAAAATGAGAAATGATCATCATGCATACTCAGGTAAATTCCGAAAGAAAGGAAGTCTCTAACTAGAGACACGGACGTCGTCTTAAAACTGACTTGTTCCTAGTAATTTTCTCAAAACCGACATATTCCATGTCGTCAACTTGTAAACCACCAAGTCACTTTCCCAATGACATATTTAAATCGACTCAGATTGTCGATCATCTGAATCCTCGAATGAGAAAATGTACACAATCCTTCAAAATATCGATTCAGCAGTTTTCCTACGTAAAAAAGAGGTAGTTGGTACGTCTACTATACTCGTATACTCCCATACTTCAAAAACGTTTTTCCTTAGCATAAAAAACCATTTGCGACAAAGAAAAATTGAGAACACAAGTAGCAGTGAGCACGACAAAGGGAACACTTTCTCCCCCCTTGTTGACTAGATCTATCACTGGTTGACCGATTCATTTCGCTCTAGAAACTCACGAAAACGTTTCGAAACTAGATCATAACAAAATAAAATTTGGTAAAACTCCATGAGTGACTCCAAGCTACTTTCACCAATGACCAAAATCAAAGCGGAAACGTTTCCCCAAAATTGCAGAAATATCACTGCTTTGACATCTCCATACATCCCGATGATTAACTACCTTCACAAAAACGATCACCCATTACTTTAGTTTAACCAAAACATTGTATACAAAATAGTCCATGGGAAAAGAAGATTGGTATCATGCAAAACGACTTTGCGAGAAAAAAACGCGAATGACGAAATCCTAATCCTCGCCCGCAAACATCACGAGTAATCTGCAAGAAACGTTCTTTATTCACTTATATGAGAAGTCCTTCTTGTAAAACTTATATGAAAAATCCTTCAAAGGAACTTTCAGAGATAAACATAACAGGTTTTACGAAGAAGTATTTTTCGTATAGCAAAAAAAATGAAGCTGTATGACCCGACTTTGGATGACCAATTCAAAATTTATCTCTTCGCACTACGATCTTACAAATCTTATTCTTCAGCCCTGCATCTTGCTGGTTTCTGCCTTTCATTCCCCTTGGTTACATCCGAGTAGGGAATCATCCCAAAACTGAATCCTCACGGGTTCTTTATTGACCCTTTAGGCTTCATCTTCCTCGGATAAAAATGAAACAATTGTCATACGATTAAAGGAAGCGTTATAGAAAACATTAATTGTATAACTGAAAACTTAAAGTGAAAAAACATTCATCGTACCACCATCGGCTATCTTAACACGGAAAATTCCGGCATACTTGGCCTATCAATATCGACAAAATGTTCTTTGGTCCTTGGCCAGTAACCCCCTCCCATTCAGCCTGAACCAGAAGTCGGCATCTCCTTTAAGGACAATTATTAACTAACTTGACCTTAATATTAACACGAAAGTGCCACGGTCTAATCCTTGACCAGAAACGTCCTTGGCTATGCGTCTGAACACAGCCTTCATGTTAAGCCTGAATGTTTGAGCGACCACCGCTCCATCCAATAACTTAGCACAAAAACGGAAATCCGCGATTCGTCTAAAAATGCCAAGTGACGATTACGCAAATGATTATCGTATAACCCAGAAATAGAAATCATACAAGAAAGTCTTTACGACAAGACTCAGTCCTAACAACCAAACGGTTAACAAAAAAAAAACCTAAACTTGTCAAAAAGTTGACCAAGTTCTATATGTTACACAATTCACTTTAAGCCCGCAACATTTTACCCATAAAAAGCGGCATATAAGGAAACCTCATAACTAAGCTCCTAAAGCTATACGAAATATCCGAAAAATATAAGAAATAAATCTGGGAGGATTGACTTATCACAAAGTACAATGAAGGAAGACACTTACTCCATGGAAAAATTCACGTGACCCCTTATTCCTAATTCCTCGATCACAAATCAAACAATTTAACATACAAACAGAAACAACAATTTTGGCTACAAACATCCAAAAACAAACCAAAACGTTTCTCTGTTGTATGGTTAAAACAAAAACCTTCCGACACCGCAAAACATATTCAAGCCCGCAAACATTTCAAGAAAGAAATGCGGCATATGAAAGAAAAAACAATCTTCATCATTGTGAGACGTTGCAGACTCCTGAAGAACCGTGTTTCGACAAAAATACCTTCCTCGATAAAAACACCATCTTGGAAAACCAAACAGTGATAAACACTAACACCTTCTCAAACATACATCCTTCGCGAAGGCTCAAACTCAAATAGTAAACACTTCCAGACGACTTCAAAATTAAGAAGTCCAAAATTTTGGTCAACAAAAGAAATCCAGAATTTTGGTCAATACTTCAAGACGACTTCTAAATTATCTTTGGACAGATGCTCGGTTTCCGATCAATTCAAGTCATATAGGCTGAGAACTCATCGCAGACTTCAATATCGAGACGAAATCAGGTCGAAAACACAACAGGTAACATAAGCCGAAACAGTCATCGCAAACCCTTAACCGTTAGTAGGCCTTGGTCTTGTACTAAGCCCAACACATTAGTCTCAAACCTCTCAAGGCATAGTATCAAACCCAATAAGAGATTTCCAAATATGTCTCTTCATCGTTATTTGCGCGTTTATGAGACTTCTCGAACACAAGCCTTTGGATATTCTCATCTTACACAATGACAAGTGTAACGATCCGCAGAGCGTCAGAAGTAAGATTTCAACTTATATTCTTTTTCTCATCTCTGCATATGACTATTCTATATGTTTTTAAAAGGAGACGATCCATGACTTCATAAATCCAAAACAAACAGCCTACAAGGCTAGTCGCGAGGCCAAAAAAGGTCCAATGCAAAATGCCATCGGCAGAAACACGCTCGATTATATCTACACATAACTAAAATATAAAGTTCTCACTAAAAAATAGGTCGTAATAATCTGAAATCCGAGACGAACAACCAAAGGCTAGATCCCTTCAACAAGGGTACATATGTAGCCTTCATAAGGACAACCCATATCTTATCAACTTTCAGAAAAAAACGGTTTCGCCAACGGACCTTCTTAGCCATTGATTCTACCTAACACCGCAATCACTACCTCGCAAGAAATTACACGTAATATCTTACCAGCTGGGGGGCTACCTTTTGGGGTCAAAATCCCTCATGGCAAAATCAATGTTATAATCCTCTGAGAAATTGTTCCTTAAGAATATATAAGCTGAAAATGTCAGGGAAACTATACGGCATAAGCCAGAACACTTTTCTTAAGGATACAAGAACAAAATTTTTATATTTCATCCCAGACAAGGAATAAAAGAATATTTATCCAAAGATGACATGATCGGAAAAACGTTCCTGCAAAAGTTTTTTACGACAAAAGAGGAATTTTACGAAACAGTATTCCGTTATTGGGGTCAAAAATGGTCACGACGGAATCAAGGCCTAAAAGTTACCACATAAACGTTATCTCTCTTTTGAGTATAAAGAAATCAAGAAAGTGTCGTATCCAAACTCTTCATTGTCCAACCCGTCTTGTCCTGGCCAACGAGTGAAGACGTACAATCGAAGGAAAAACCACATCACCTCCAAGTGTAGACGCCCGTGGGCGACTGGACACGATACGCACCACATTTAGTCGAACATGGGGGACTAGACAAAAGCTATGTCTTATCGCCCATGGACGACTAGACTCACTACCAAGTCTAGTCTCCCATGGTAAACTATACCGTATCTTCTTCATCACTCTCTCCTTTGAAACTTGACTAGACTGTTTCTTGGTTCGTCTTGATCGGAGTTTCCGTTCAAAATTTACGATCAAAATTGCAAAGACTTGGTCTCTCGTAAAACTCTGAGTCAATCGTATAAAACGATAACGGTTAACTAAAACATCAATTCTATCAATACTATACGTAGAGATGGCAAAATAAAAGCTTGCCCGCGGGCCTGGCCCATAAAGGGCCAATGCGGGGTGGGACTGGGCACAAATTTTACGTCCCGTTTGTTAGCAGGCCTCGCGGGCATTACCGCGGCGGTAGTGGGCCAAAGCGGGTTGGGCCAAAGCGGGTTGGGCCAAAGTGGGACGCGGGACAATTGGGTGGCCCGCTTGACTTTTCTCATTGCATCTCTGTGGTGACACCAACAAAGAGCAATCGGAGATGACGATGGCGATTTACGTTTTTTTTTTTCATTTCCAAAGGGTTCTCATCTCTGTCCCTCTTGGGTTCTCGTTCTTAGAGAAGAGGGAAGCTTTGTTTTTTTTGCCGGTTAGAATGGGTTCTACCTCTTAAGATATATTGAGGATTGGAGATATGTTGTGTTCTGGAAACTTGATCATCTTTCTCGAATGTGAGTTTTATAAACATCCATGTTATTTACTCGCTTTGCTTGGTGGACCATTATAATTGTCAACGGGTTGACGTGTGGTATAGATAATTTGGATGTTCGAGAGATTTATAGTTAATAATAAGATGAATCTACAACGCTAGTGTGAGAAAACCTTGGAACTTGATGGTAGCATGAGCTTTTACTATTAGTTACAAAATCATGCGTTTTTTGTTGAATTTACTCAGTGATGCCCAAACTGATATTTTTTATAACTTGTATATATCAACAAGATTGTATGACAAGTTGCAGTTTTTGGAGAACACCAATGGGTACTGCCCGAATATAATGACAATTACCACTCAACATCCGAGGTTGGAAAATTCTTATCACAAGTCTTGGATGAAGATAAACTTCATAACGTCTTAGACTTGACCATATTGTTTTTGGCCTTAACAGTTTCTGTAGGTACCACTGAAGGACTATTCGAAGTTCTCTGCTATAATTATAATACATATACATACAGAAGCCACTACCGGGTATGTTAGCTGATTCACTTCTCCAATGATAAATAACTTGTGTAGTAGTACGAACTTGGATCATGATGAAACCATTGTATGTTATCGTTTGTCCAAGTTATTAAATTGTCGAATATAATACATGCTCTAGTGATCAGCGAGTGGAGCAAGAGACTAGTGTACATGCTCAGATATAAGCACTCGTGTATAAACAAGCTTCAGTCCGAACATTGTCTAAAACTCAAAACGAGACTAATGAAAGTGATAACTAATGACTAATGAAACATAACTTATGAGTTATCTTTTTGTTAGTCATATGTTTGATTTGGATTACACTATAGACAATGTCATATGCTTGTAACTAGAGAGTCGAGACTAGTACTTGTAACTTAATGTTTTTGATCAACTTGATAGCATATCACTGTCTTTTCTTCTTCTTGCAGGTTTACAGGATTGGTCAAGCTTTGGATATATGGGCCCGCGGGCCTACCCGCATACTCGCTGCTATAGTGTGGGTCGGGATTGGTCATAGGGTTCAAGACCCGCGTCACGCGGCGGTACGACCCGCAAAGACCCAACTGAAATTGGTACCATAGCGGGGCGGGACAAATGAGTTACGGGAGAGCCCAATTGCCATCACTAACTATACGATTGGTTAATTATTTTGTGGAGCCAACATCGTAAAATTAGCATAAATCACAAAACGACCCGGAAGGTTCTAAAATGCGATAAAAGACCACTTACGGTTTTAGATGAGAATGAGCCCAATTATAATGACGGTTTACCGGATATCCTCAAAAGATAAATGGAAAAGAATATAATTGTCAAGTTCCAAAATAATTATGGAAAATCAAGAAAATAAGGAAGATTTCCACGGAAGGATAAACTCGAATCGGGGGCAGAAAAAGAAAGACGACCGACCTTGAAGACCTATATAAGAGAAGTAAAGGAGAAGGACGCAGGGGGACAACAATTTTCAAAAAAAAACTTAGCACTTAGGAACCTTAGGCATCATTATCAATATGCTTGGTTTTCTATGTCTTGCATTCGTTGATTAAATGAACTCGCAAAGGAAGTTTGATCTCTTGTTCAAACTCTTTAACTGAACTATGTTCGGCTTTCTTCCATTCACTAAAATCGACAGTGCAGATTTGGTTCCCACATTCAACCCCATCTCGTTTAAACCCAAACCCATAAGCCAAACCTTCTTTTGATTTTTTTTTGTTACTTATCAAGGTTACATCACCCCCCACGCCCCCCCCCCCTTCTTTAAAACGATTTGCCCTCAAATCCGTCATAATGTTTGGTCAAGGATCGTGCAGGGTCACTGTACAGGATTGATCCATGACAATCGACTTCGAGAATTCCTGCTCTAGCAAAAAATTACTGAAGACGATTGAGATCTCTCGGTTTAACTTCAGATGGGATAATATCTTGGCTTCTCGTAGAACTGTTTTTTGTAGAATATGGAAAGATGAGAATGGTGGTTGACGGAAATAAACAATGAACCCTCAAGTGTGCTATGATACCAAATGAAGAACTCTCCCGGGGATTGCACTTGAAGGTTGAATAGATAGTCTTTGATCGAGATGGATGATGGATTGAAGTTTAAGATGGATAATGAACTTCAGAAACTGATACGCGGATTGATCAATTCCTTGTGAAGACGTTTCTATGATTGTGCAGGTCACCGCACAGACAGGATTCCTAGAAGGTTTTCCTTCAGGAATTCGTCCCCTATCATTACGATGTTCCGAATAACAAAGGATTCAACAAGTTGAAAAGTATAATCTATTAAAAAGGTTAAATGAATAAAACAATACAATAGCAAGCCTTTATATAATACGCTGTGGGTTATACCAAAGCTCAATACTTATTCTAGGAAATATAAACTAGATAAATATGTTGGAATTGATCACAGACAAGACACTTGACTGAATTTTTGAATTTGTGGTCGCAAAAGTCTTCGGCTGGTAGCGTCCTTTCTCATGGTCGACGGTTTCCGAATTACCATCAGAGTCATATATTATACGACCGTATTTTGTATATTCTTGTTGCACCTTTCTATCTTAGGACTGAAACATAATCCTAAGCACACTTTTAGTACAACTTCAAGCCCAAATTTTTTAAACCTAAACCCATACGCCAAACCTTCTTTTGTTTTTTTTTTGTTTCTGATCAAGGTTACATCATCCCCTCCTTCTTTAAAAATATTTGCCCTCAATTATGTCATAATGTTTGGTCAAGGATCGTGCAGGGTCACCGCACAGGATTGATCCATGACACCAGCCTTCGAGTATCCTCCTCTAGGAAAAACTAATTGAAGATGATTCAGCTCTCTCGATTTAACTTCAGTTGGGATAATCTCATGGATTCTCGTAGAAATGTTTTTTGTAGAAGATGGAAAGATGAGAATGGTGCTTGACAGAAACGAACACCGATCCCGCAAGCATTCTCTGATACCAAATGATTAACTCTCCAAAGGATTGTACTTGAAGGTTGGTGATGGATTGGCTTTGATCGAGAAATTAACCAAAGGAAAGTAGAATGGATGATGGATTGAAGTCGAAGATGGATGATGAACTTCAGAGACTGATTTGTGGATGGATCAATCCCTTGTGTAGAAGTGACTACGATGTGCAGGTCACCGCACAATCGTTATCACTAGACGGTTTGCCTTCGCGAATTCCTCCCCTAGCATTACGATGTACGAAGAACAAAGGATTCAACAAGTTTAAAAGTAGAACTTATTAAACAGTTTGAATGAATAATACAATACAATTGCAAGCCTTTATACAATAGGCTGGTTTAGACCAAAGGTCTAAACTTATTTTAGGAAATACAAACTAGATAAATATGTTGTACTCGACTAAAGACCAAATACTTGACCGAATTCTGACAGTTGTGGTCGCAAAACTCTTCAGCTGGTTGCGTCCTTTGGCATGGTTGACGGTTTCCGAATTGCCGTCAGATTGATATATTATACAAGTCTTTAGAAATACGAAATCTATTGTGTGCCTTTGTTCTCTGTGGATTCGATCCCTAAGTACTACACCTTATCTCTCTTGGCAAGAGTATTGTTTTGTGTGTTAAGATTAAGGGTTAATTTGAGAGTTAATTGTTTACGATATTTATACCCTGCTAGAAAAATAAACACACCGTGTCATGGATCAACACTTCCAAAACAAGTGTCTAAATCTTCTTCGCTCTTCTGAAACCATGTACCAACGAAGCGTCTCATTGCTTCATCTCCTCTGGCTTTCTCATTCTTTATGATCTCCTTATCAACCCCCACTGAATGCATTCTTCTTTGTAGATTCTCGATACTGCGCTGTAGAATTCTAAGTCTGGCTGCTGTAGTCTCTGATATATCCTCCAATTGCTGAGAGATATCTTCCTTAATCACGCTCTGAGAAAAAGCAATCTCATCGAACCTATCTTCCATTAATGTTTATGCTGCGGACTTTTGTCTGTCGAACTCAGTATTGATCGATGGCCTGATGCTGAGGTCGATCGATGTCACTCTGTGTGCTCCAATCGCATGTTGTCTTCGAACAGTGTCCAAATCTTGTTTAATCTCGTCTATGCGTGTTGTAAAACCGTTGAGGCACTTGTTTATAGGATACTAGACATCATAAAGCCTCTTGTATAAATCATTTAGTGACATCTCTTGATCTTTGTAGATGTCATGCACAATCTCATCGATCTCTGTTCTGCTGTATGTCTTTTGTTTCTGCATAGACATAGCGATCTGTTCTGCCTGTTCTGGTAAGCATATGTAGCTCTTCTCAAACATAGTAGCTCAATCTAGGACTGCTCTGATGTCTGTTTCTTGCACATTCACGACTCTACTGTGTATAGCTCGTGCATTACCATTCTCTTCTCTCTATATGCCTAACTCATCTTAGTTTTCCCAATGAAAAATTCTTCTGCCATCAGCATCATAAGCTCTCTTTCCATGCTAAATACGACCGTCGACCAGTAATGGGTTTATCCAATCGATCGATCGTCGACTTCCTGAACCAAAAGGATTAGAGGTACAAAATTGGTTCACCACTGGAAAATGGTATCGATCGAGGCAGTATGGTCTTCGTCGATCGATTTTGGGTGTTTAGAAGTGTATAGATCGTTATAGATAGGCATGTTCTTCTTCTCCTCACTATCAATCTACGCTTGTACTTGCTGACATGCGGTGTTGTTTACTGTTCTAGCATGGTATAAATATCCTAAACAATCAACTATCAAATTAACCCTCAATTCTAACACAAAATAATACTCTTCCCAAGAGAGATAAGGTTTAGTACTTAGGGATCAAATCCACAGAGAATAATGGCACACAATAGATTTCTTATTCCTAAAGTTAAGCTAAGTGATTATATATATATTAGTAGCAAGTAATCAGTCTAAGGAAATGTTCCTTATCAAAGAGTGTAGATGCAATATGGAAATATGCTAATAATGTAAATATGTAAATATGTAAATATTTTAATAATGTAAATATGAAAATATGCTAACAAACTAACTAGATGTAAATGTAAATATGCTACATCTAGGGTTTCAGGCAAGTGGATTATAGAAGATTGAAGTTAAGGGTATTTAATCATGGAACTCGATATCTATTGTAAAAGACACCATCTCTTGCTGCGATTCTAATATATTGACTAGGTCCGATGTCTCAGCTCTCGCTTGATGACACGGAATGACCATCGATCAATGGCAATGATCATGCTTCGATCGATGGTTTCTTGAGTCAAGATTTATGACCTAATTCGATAAGTTCACTAGATTTACTAAATCAACTCTCGTTTGTTTCTAGTAACCTAGCTCAACAGAATAAACTCTGGTAGTAGACCATGCTCTCGCTTGCGCTTAAATATCCTATTATCAGGGTTCTAGTTAGCTACTCTAGAACACAAGCAATAAAAAAAATTCTATTAACAGATCTAATAATGACCCTAACAATTCTATTGTTTGGCTAATCCATTAGTACCATTAATAAACCATAAATCTAGTTGGTAACTAATCATACATAATTAAAGTAAGAAGAATAGTCTGAATATAATTCATAGGTAAAACACTGGGGTTCCAATACAAATCTCCCTAGAAATATTGTCTACTATATTGTATTGTATTCTACTCTATTGTATCCCCCTTCTTTTCTTTCTCATACATAAAGTATAAATATAAAAACCCTAAAATCTAGGTCAAAACTCGTCCAGGGGTAAACTTGTAATCGTGTGTCTTGTTTCTAACTTGGGCTTGAAATCGACTGTCTGCGAATTGGTTATCGATCGACGCCAAGGGTCATCATCGATCGATCTTGGTTATATAACATCGATCGACGTCAGGATAGTGTCGTCGATCGACGACAGTTTTGTACTTCGACTCTCCCATAGATCAGCTACGGATTAATCTCCTCTAAATGCTCCAAAAACTCCAAGTGTCTCCATATATCTCCAAAACATACATGGACCTGTAAAGACCTTAAAACATATCCTAGACACACATAATAAACCATAAATGGAGTCCATAACATGGCCAAAAACTGGTAATAAATAGGCTATATCAACTCCCCCATACTTAACCTTTTGCTTGTCCTCAAGCAAACAAGTCTGCAAAAGAGGTTTTTAAAAGCGAAGACTCATATAATATTTAAGTATAATTGGCACCTTACTTTCTTGCAGCCACATCCTATTAGGTCAATCACAGAGAACTTTATATACCATATCCTAGTATAGCAACCAAATCCATTCTACCAACAACTTAGCGAATATTAGTCTCACTCGCCCCTCTACTAATTTTATTTCTTTGCATAAAATAAAAGTGTATGCTTTACCTTGGGAGTATCGATCAAAGGATATGTAGACTCTTACCTCTGCAAGTATCTGAACACACAGGTAGTCTTCTCTGATTCCTTTCCTCCCTCTCTTCTCACTTCTTCTGAGTCAATGTCTCCCTTCTTTTGAGGGTATCATTTATTTTTTTTAAATTGACTGAGATATTTGGATAGGCTTCCATAAATCAAGCCCTAATGGTTTTAGCCACCAGATCCTGTTCACTTCTTTTTGACTTTTATCTCTTTCTAGGATCATATGAATCATGCTTTACTGATTGTAGCCACCAAATCCTGCTCGACTCCTTTTTTATTCTGAAGGGGAGAGAGAGGGGAATCAGAAGCACACAAAATTTTACCTTCCAGACTTGCAGAAGGAATCCGATCCAATGTATACCAAATCCCAAAGCAAGCAAATAATGTTAGGATTAGTGTTGGAAATCAGCTTCTGTTCCTTCAAACTTTCTAAGCAAGTGTGATATAGTGGCAGGATGATCCACTTTGGTATCTCTAGTAATATCTGCAAACAACTTTCTAAGAATGGTGCTAAAAGTGTGGTTAGTCAATAATAAATCTTGATCATAGTCTCCTTCTTGACTCGATAAAACCCTTTGAAAAACATATATAGATAGTAAATAAAACTCGAAAAACAACAAAATAGCGCGAGCGAACCTCCCCCCAGACTTAAATTACACTGTTCCCAATGTAACCCACCCCGGACTGGTTAGGAAAAATTAAATCATTAGTAAATAGTTTAAGTATAGAACTCCAAACGTCTCTTTGTGAGAGAGTCTCGATCGATGGTAGGCAGGTTTGGTCGATTGGTGGTCGTGATCCAATGTCGACCGATGGTGCCTCTTTGGTGTCGACCGATGCTAGAATAAGTAGTTTGTAGAAAATAAAATAAAACTCGAAATAAATATATAGTATAATTAAAAACCTACTAAACTGTGGGTTGCCTCCCACTCAGCGCTTGGTTATAGTCTTAAGCTCGACATTTTGAACTTTCTGACTAGAATGGAGGTGGATCATCACTTGGGAAACAAGTGTCTACATCATCTATGCTCTTCCGAAACCATGTACCAATGAAGTTTCCTATTGTTTCATCTCCTCTCGCTTTCTCATTCTTTACAATCTCCTTAGTAACTTCTACTGAATACATTCTTGTTTGTAGATTCTCAATATTACGCTATATCATTCTAAGTTTGGCAGCTGTAGTCTCTTATATATCCTCCAATTTCTGAGAAATATCTTCTTTCATTAGGCTCTCAGAGAAAACAATCTCATTGAACCTGTCTTCAAATTGTATTTCTGCTGCGTGCATGTGTATGTCGGATGTAGCATTGATCGATGGTGACATGTTGCTGTAGATCGATGTCACTCTGTTGTTTCCACTCGCATGCTGTCTTTGAATAGTATCCAAATCTCACTTCATCTTGTCCATGCGTGTAGTCAGATCGGTGAGGCATTTGTCCATAGGATAGTAGACATCGTCAAGCCTCTTGTAAGAATCTTCTAATGACATCTTTTGAGCGTTGTAGATCTCATTCACGAGATCATCAGTCTCTGCTATGCTATATGTTTCTTGCTTCTTCCTGGACATAGCGATCTTTCTTGCATGTTCAGGTAAACATATGTAGCTATATTTAAACATAGTAGCTCTCTCTAGAACTTCTCTGATATCTTCCTCTTGCACATTCACAATTCTTCCGTCTATAGCGTGTGCATTGCCATTCTCATCTCTGTATATGCCATACTGATCTTGTTTTTCCCAAAAGAAAATCCTTCTGCCATCAGCAGTTACTAGATCCTCAAATCACCCCAGATGATCCATAGGGTGCTCATGTCGTAACCCATGGTAAGGTGTCTGCGCTACAAGTCCGAAGAAAGCGAGCTTTATCTCAAAATCGTTTCTCTGAAAATCTGGAGGACGAATGGCGGATCTGTTGGCGTAAAACTGGTCTGGACAGTTGTAGTCAGCCAGCGTTCGTTGAGCAGCTTGGGCGGTAGCTTTGGGTTGAGCTATTGCAGCGTCTACTTCTGCTTATGTATCAGGGATTACAGCCCCCTGATCGTCTATCTTTTGACCTGCTGCATTATGCAGATGACCGATGAGGTCATGCAAGTCCCCATTCTCATTATGAACCACAGTTATAGGCGCAACCATTTGAACTCGTCTGTTGTCGTCAATCGATGCGGATGAGATGTTGTCGATCGATCCTAAGTGATCAATGTCGGTCGATGCTATAGTTCTGATTCTGGTCAATGCTATCCGTAAATAAGTATCGATCGATTCTCAATGTATGCCGTCGATCGATGCTTGTCGTCTTTCTTTATAGATTGTACGTTCGAGTTTATGCGGGTCTGAGAATAGTAATTTTTCTCCTTTATTGCTCCTGGTACTCTTTTGCATGCACCTGAAAGACAAAGGAAAAGAAAATCAGTAACTTGAAAGTGGAACAAACCTAGACTAAACCCTAGAAATTAAATGTAATGGTGATCAATGTTCCCCGGCAACAGTGCCAAATTTGACAAGCAGTGTTGTTTACTGTTCTAGCAGAGTATAAATATCCTAAACAATCAACTATCAAATTAACCCTTAATTCTAACACACAAAATAATACTCTAGCCAAGAGAGATCAGTTGTCGTACTTAGGGATCGAATCCACAGAGAACAATGGCACACAATAGATTTCTTATTTCTAAAGTTAAGCTAGGTGATTCTATATATATTGGTAGCAAGTAATTAGTCTATGAAAATGTTCCTTATCAGAGAGTGTAGATGCAATATGCAAATATGCTAATAAACTAACTAGATGTAAATGTAAATATGTCAGATCTAGGGTTTCAGGCAAGTGGATTATAGAAGATAAAAGTTAAGGGTATTTAATCATGGAACTCGATATCTATTGTAAAATACACTAGATCTTGCTGCGAGTCTAATTTATTCACTAAATCCACTGTCTCAGCTCTCGCTTGTTGACACGGAATGACCATTGATCGATGGCAATGATCATGCGTCGATCGATGGTTTCGTGAGTCAAGATTTATGACCTAATTTGATAAGTTCACTAAATTAACTAAATCAACTTTCGTTTGTTCCTAGCAACCTAGCTCAACAGAACAAACTCCGGTAGTAGACCATGCTCTCGCTTGCGCCTAAATATCCTATTATCAGGGTTCTAGTTAGCTACTCTAAATGCTTCAAAATCTCCAAGCTTCTCCATATATCTCCAAAACATACATAGACCTGTAAATACCTTAAATATAGCCTAGTCACACATAATATACCTTAAATGAAGTCCATAACATGGCTTAAAACTGGTAATAAATAGGCTATATCACTTGCACGTTGAGCGATGACTGCTGCTGGTATCCAAATAAATTTCTTGAACCATTAGCCATTACAAGGGCATCTGCTACATCCTCTTTAGGGATGTTTAGAATTCTCCCATAAAGAGCCCGTGCATGTCTTTTTGTGTCTCTGAAAATTCCAAACTCATATGTCTAAGATAACCAACATCTGTATCTTCTTCTCTAAGTTCTTTTTCTGGTTTGCGTCTGATGTCATTTGATGGCCATGAGATGTCGTCGATCAATGCTCGATTATCAACTTTTGCATTCATTACCCAGCCAGCTTCTTCCAGTGCTATGCCGCAAGACTCAAACAACTCCTTTTTGTAATCTTTATCGTATTCTTCGTAAGCTTCACTGTATGCTCGGTATACCTGATGTGTCTCGATGATGGTGTATGGTGAACGTTGATCGATGCTTGATAATCAGACTGTTGGCCAAAAATGTTTCCAGCTCCATTGGCCATCGCAAGTATATCTGACACATCTTCCTTCGTGACATGCAGAATTCTTCCATCCATAGCTCTTGTGTGACCATCCGGATCTCTCATAATACAAAACTCATCTGGTTGTAGATAACCATATTCTGCTCCCGTTCTGCTGCTGAATCTAGTTCGGCCTCTGAGTTAATACATGTATCGATCGATGGTGATTGGTTACCATTGATCGATGTCACTTTCCTGTGTTCATGGGAAACATGAAAAACACCAGCCTCTTTTATAGCAGTACCTTGATATTCAATTATCTCTTCTTCACTGTAGTGTTTGTCGTGCTTGAGTTAGGCTGGGTTGTAATCGAGATCTGCGTGGTAGGTGTTGATCAGTTATGAAGGGTTAGTGTTGATCAATAATATGGAGTGGGCTTCGATTGATTGTTGAAATGAAAGCTCATCGATCGATTGTCTGGGCTGGGTATCAATCGATGAGCCTTCTTCCGACTCCTCGTTGAACTCATAATCGCAGAAGCATGTGGCCACAAGCTCTGCATCATTACACAATTTAATAATCGTAGATAGCTGCCACAGTGGCCATAAATGCTCTCCCAAGTGGTAGGGAATAATTCCAATCTATCCTGATGTCCATCACATGGAAATCTATTGGGACTAGGGTGTTGTTAGTCTGCACTCGAACATCTTTTACCATACCTCCTGAGTTCACTCTTGAGTAGTCTACAAATTTGAAAGAATCATTGGAGGGTTCCACTTTCAGGTTCAGCTCATCTGCCGTAGCTCTTGGCATAATGCTCACTGATGATCCAGTATTGTGGGAACTGAAATTCACACCGTCGATTTCCGTAAACTTAGGGAGTTAAAAAACCCTATCTTTCTCAGGAAATCCCAGACAATCTGCTTTAAACCAAATGCCACACAACCAAACAAAATTACGAAAAGATGGACGATAAAATATGATATTAAAATTCCGAAAGAAAAAGAGAGCAAATGGGTTCTTATTCTGTTATTGTGTAAGAAATTTTGTACAAGAAGGCAACGGGCCTTGGCTACAAAATCTGTTGGTGAGATCCTTAGTTCTAGCAACCTGACTACGAAAAACCTAATCGAAAGCAGCTTGATAATAAAATGAAAGTAATTGCCTATTGTTTGCTGTGAATGCTAAAAAAAGCTCTCCTCTGTCTCTCGTCCCATATTCTCTTATATACTCCTTTTCAAGGCGGTTCCGTCTTTCGCTTCCTGACCCTGATCTAGATTATCACTTCAAGAATATTCCCTTTTTCATCTCGATCTTCGTCATTATCTTAGAAAATTGACATTTATCTTCCGACCCCGCGAGACTTATCTTCTTCTGCATGTAAAGATGCACCATCATAACATTATCGGGCCTGATTTCGTATGAATCGCAAGTGGGTCTTTAGCCGCGTTCTGGTCCTTTTGGGACCGCGTTTCGACTTACGCATTATTACGATTTCTTTAAAGGAGCATTTCATGATACGAATTCGCTTTATCAAGGAAGTTCACACTTCTTGAATAGCTTTAGACAATTGTGGTGTTAAGTTAACCGTTTCCATTTATACAATAAACGTGAAATTTATCGGAAAAACGAGTCTTCGTGGTTATTATCGAAAAGTTCCAATGATAATTCCGATCGAGACGAAACGAGGAGCATTTTGGTCGAGACTCGAGAAAGAACCCAAGGGTGTGGTCTCACTCGCCATATGGCGACCTGTGTGCCGTACTTGACGACCCAAAGTTTGTTTGGCGATCCTTACTCATTTTATCCGTAAAACCTCAACGGAAACTTTGATAGAGACGAAAAAGCATTTTGATCATGAATCGAACAAGAATACAACGAAAAGACACATCTCGCCATATGTTGACCCAGACTCAGAGAGGTCAGGTCGCCATATGGAAACCCGGACTAGGACAGGTCAGGTCGCCAAATGGCAACCCGGACTTGGTGAGGTCGGGTCGCCATATGGCGACCCAGTCTAGTCGAGGTCAGGTCGTCAGATGTCAACCCATACTTGGTTAGGTCTGGTCACCAAATGGTGACTCGGACTGGTCGAGGTCAGGTTGCAATATGGTGACCTGGACTGGTCGAGGTCAGGTCCCCATATGGCGATCCACACTCGTGGAGGTCAGATCGCCATATGGAGACCCGGACGTGGTGAGCCGAGGTCGCCATATGGTGACCCGGACGTGGTGAGCCGAGGTCGCCATATGGCGACCCAGACTGTGCAGATTCAGGTTGCCATATGGTGACCCGCACTTTGCGAGTCCAGGTCGCCATATAGCGACTCAGACTGTGTGGAATAAGTTCTCGATATGGCGACCCGGACTTGGCTAGTCCAGGAAGTCATATGGCAACCCAGACTTGGCGAGTCTAGATCGCCATATGGGGATCCGTACTAGGTGAGCCTAGGTCGCCATATGGGCGACCCGTACTTGGAGAGTCCTGGTCGTCTTATGCCAACCTAGACTGTGTGAAGTGTGAAGTCACGTCGCCGTATGGCGACCCGGACTGTGTGAAGTCAGGTTGCCATATGGCGACCCAGACTGTGTTGGTCTAGGTCACCATATGGTGACCTGTGCTTTGCATGTGCAGGTCGCCATAGGGTGACCCAAGTTCTATGCTCGGGAGTTCTCCATATGATGATATGCTCCTGACGGCTCGATCGTTCTTTTGGACAGTCTTGTGAACCAGGACCTTTGGAGAAACATTATCCGAGACCTTGAGCCGTTAATTTCGTCGTGACTGATTTTGACCCCAACAGTTAGCCTCCCAGCTCGTTAGGCCTTAGGTTTTTAGCGTGAGGCTCAAGCGGGCGGTTAAGTTGGTTATGCAAGTTAGACGATTTCATCGGCGAAACTCCAATGATGAATAATAAAAACTATTGCCTATAAGAAGGTGGAGTAAGTTTTGAACACTTTTATCACTTGCTCACCTCTCCCAGAAAAACTATCCAAGGTAGAATTATTCTCTCCCTTTTCTCCCATTGGTTTTTTTTTTTGTTAATTTTACTCTCAAAGCAATGCATTCCAAAAGGAGGGGTTCCAAGAGAGCCGAGCTTTGTCATATTAGTCATGACGATAACCGGAAAGACGAGGAGGTCATCCCGAAATTGGTGTTTATTCCACACTCAGTCAACCCTGCCGAGGCCGAGGCCTATTGGGTCGCTTTGTGTGAGAGTTTGACTCCTCCACCCGACGTGCAGTTTCCTAGCAGGCCTCCCCACAGATGGGATCGAAATCTCCTGAGAAAGAGCTCATATCCATTTCTCGATACTTTTTATGAGTTTGGTCGTGTTCCAGAAAACGTGGAGTTCTGCATTCTACTACAAGGCAAATGGGCCTATGACCCCCTGGCGGGTTATTTCACTTATTATAAGGCCCATATTGTGCGTTGCGTTGATGGTTTCATATCCTGGAGATTATCGTTTGGACCTTAAACAGTTTCAAGTTGTCGATCGGCCAAATAAATGTTACGGGTCTTCATCACCTCAGTGGAATCTTGGTCTTGAGTTACGAGCAGGGCGTGTCTCTCAGTGTTGACCATTCCGAGGCCCTTTTGAGGCCATCAGCGCTAACTGGAGGGAATTATCGCTTTATGCTTTGTTTATACATGTTGATTCTGAAGGACCCTCTCTCGAATGGTCATGCGTGGGAGAAATGCTTTTTCTTTGTCCATATTGACAGTGCTTCAGTCAAAGAGAGTTGCATTCCCGACTGACCGGATACATGCATGTTTTTTTTTCCGATGATGTCTAACTCTTGAATCCTTTGTTTTTGCAGAGACCAATCCATTACCACCATTCCCGTCGTGAAGTGATGGTGGACGAAGGATCCGAATTGGAGATGGACGAGTTCGTGTCGAGGGACGCTCCGGTGTCTCGAGAAAATGCGCTGCCTTCCAAGGGCAAATGGTTTGATCTAAGCAACACCGAATTCATCTAAGATGATTTTCCCTTACCCGGATGGCCTTCCTACTTCACCCAGGCGACCGGTGTGGCGTCAGCGACTTTTCTCTGCCAAATTGTAGCTTTGATGACCTTTTCAAGGACCTCCTGTCTGACTCCGACCCTCCACCTACCGTGGCTGGTCAGGTAAATTCGAGAGCATTTGCGGAGGGTTCTAGGATTGTCAATGCGGTTAGTAGTTTGAGTTTTGCTTGCTTTACTATATATATTTTTTTCGTTGGTGCAAGTTTCCTTAACTTCCGACCTATGCAGGCACCAATCTCATTCAACTTGGCCCTCGAGCCAAGCTATCGGGAGGCGCGAGTCTTCCGCTTCAAGGATAAGAGAGCGGAGAACGAGGCTGCTCTTCTTGGAGAAAAGGCTTCCGCTCGTGATCTCCGGGACCAGGAGCTAGAGAGAAGTCATGGTAGGGCTCTTCGTCGTGCGGAGAGGTGAGGCAGGCGCAAGGTTTCTGCGGTGATCGAGGGCCGCACTACTCAGTTCAAGACTGAATTCGGCAAGCTTAGGGGGACCCAAGAGATCATGGGCGACTTCCGAGAGTGCCTTGGAGCTGTATCACGGTCAACGTCTGACGACTATGTTTTTCAGCCCGAGATAACCATGATGACCAGCTACATGGACAAGTAAGAGGGTGTTGAGACTCTTATCCTTCCTCTCGAGGAGAAATTGTTAGGATATTGGGATCCCATCCCAGTTTCTCCTGATACGGAAGAGACCGCGGCCGGGGTGGCCGACGAGGGGGCCGAGGTGGATCAACTTGCGGTTACATTTGGTCATTCGATGTCGGGAGACTTTCAGTTGGACCCTTGATTGATTTTCTTTGTTTTGATTGTGTTTGCTTCAGCCAAGTGTGGGCTTGTTTTTATTTTGGGACTGGCCGCGTGTGGCTTTGAATCCTTGCCTCTTTGCGGCTTTTGTATGGATGAATCAACATTTTATTGACAAGATTTGAGATTTAAGAGTGCGTGTCGAGTGCAGATTATGAGTTGTCATCTCATAACCCATCCCATCTTTGTAGATGATTTTGTTCGTTGCTTTTTCGAGAAATGCAGAAAAGTTCCATGAGCGTTTAGATGTGAACGAAGAGGCATGCTTTCATGATCTCATATCTTTCGATATTCATGCCTTGAGATGTTAGAGACCAGTTTGCTGGGTTTAGGGCAAGACCTAGGTTTATTCTCGGTTAAGGCTGTGCGATGACTAATCGGCTTTTGTTTTGCGTGTTGCGATTTCAACCTGATTATGTACCATTTTAAAGTCCGCGATACGTTCTCGGCTTATACGACTTGTATGGTCGGAACCGAGCATCTCTCCAAGGAAAATTTATATGCCTCCTTGAAGTGCGGACCAAAATTTCAGATTTTTTGTGCGCAATTATCCTACTCGGACGTATGAGAACCATTCGTGAGAAAGGTTAGGTGCGTCTTTTAAAGACAGCTAACGCACTCGTCGGG
The DNA here is from genome assembly GCA_905132885.1 of Moricandia moricandioides. NCBI lineage: Eukaryota > Viridiplantae > Streptophyta > Magnoliopsida > Brassicales > Brassicaceae > Moricandia > Moricandia moricandioides. The sequence goes on along the minus strand of CAJHQQ010004438.1, from coordinate 2,487 downwards.
GCCAATCGACTAGTGAGGTGTAAGAGCAAATGCTTGTTTATGGTAATAGTCGCGGATGGACTGTTTTCGAGTTTTGAGAGTATAGTTTCAGAAATTTTATGCGACGTCTCGCATTGTGTTCCGAAAGAATATGGTGTGTGTTAGGGGATGACTCTGGGTATGGACTGCTGTTCGGTCTTTTCGAGGGTAGGGCCTCAAATTTTGGTCGAGGGCTGTCCACCGAAATATGTTTATGGAGAAGTGTTTGTACCGAAGAAGTTTGGTTTGTGCTTGGATGGTTCATAATATAATTAGGTGTTCTTGTAAAAGAGATTCGCAAGACTTCCGTTATCTTATTATCAGAAAATTTTAAAAAAAATCGGGCACAAGGCGAATATTTTAAAATGTGGGAGTATACGAGTGTATGTATATGTACCCGCTCCCCCCCCCCCCCCCCTTTCGAGAGGGGGATAGCTGAACTCGTCATTAGACGAGCTGCTTAAGTACCTCTTTTGAGGATCAAGCCATCTCGTAGTTTAGTTGTAGGCTACGGGCATTCTTTACTCGGCTAAGGTTGCGTTGACCACCTTAGTCGCAGGGACTGTGCTAGGGTCAACGTCCTTTTCCGGGATTATCTCCTCCGGTTGGGTTATTGCGTCGGGCTCGGACGACTTCTTATTTTCTTCGTTCGGAGCCGTTGCTTGATCATCCTTTTTAAAGGTGCTTTCCGTCAGCGGTTTAGTGTTCTTTGCACGTTTGGGCTTAACCATCAAAGTGGCTGTGGTCTGTCTTGTTTTCTGCTAAGAAACAGAGACACGACTGTTTATGGCTGCCCCAGATTGTCACCGTTCCGTTTTGAGTCGGGAACTAGATGCCTAAGTGGTAGGTCGATTGGACAGCCTTCATGGCATTTAGCCAGGGGGTTCCCATGATCATGTTGTAGATAGCAGGGAAATTGACGACTGTGAATCCGATGATTTTTGTTATTTCTTTTGCCATGACCGGGAGCTTGATCGATACGAGAGTCATTTTGGCTATGCCAGAGACACCGGTTAATGGTTTTAGGGTTGGCACGACCTCTTTTTGTTTGATCTTCATCCTCCTGAGTGTATCGCGGAAGATGACGTTAGTTGTGCTTCATGTATCGACAAGGACTCTGGCGACCTCAAGATCTTTGATTATGAGATCGATAACTGGTGGGTCGTAGTGGGCTTGGTTGATTCCTCTGGCTTCTTCTTCGTTGCAGGTTATGGCGTTATTTTGGCCGTGCAAGGATGGGGTACAAGGTCGGCCAATTTTATTTTGATTCATCTTTTCGCTGATAAGCTTTGATCGACGAGACCGTGTCACTGCAGAACTGTGACTTTCCGATGATCATGTTAATCCTGCACTAATTGTTGTTGTTTCCCTTCTCGTCTTAATTCCTTCCGCCTTTTCCCCTGATGTGCTCTGAAATAGCCTATTTATTACCAATTTTTAACCATGTTATGGGCTCTATTTAGGGTCTGTTATGTGTGTCTAGGCTGTGTTTTGAGGTCTTTACAGGTTCAGGTACGTTTTGGAGATATATGGAGATACTTGGAGCTTTTGGAGCATTTAGAGGAGAATAATCCGTAGCTATCATTGAGAGAGTCGAAGTACAAGATTACCATCAATCGACGATACAACGTTGGCGTCGACCAATGTTACATGACCAAGATCGATCGATGTTGCACATCTGCCATCGATCGATGTCTAATTCGCAGACAACCGAATTTCAAGCCCAAGTAAGAGACATGACACAAGACTACAAGATTACCCTTGGACGATTTTTGACCTAGACTTTAGGGTTTTATATTTATACTTTATGTATTGCACCAAAAGAGGAGCGCTGGCGAGGGCTGGAGTGTGCTAGGTTTTCGGTGCAAGGTGCATAAAGTGTGTGAGTGAGGGGGGATAAGTGTGCACCACCACACCATAGTTTTAGGATTTATTTAGGGAGAAGATTCATAGTTCCTAAGGGACATTTGTATTGGAACCCTAGTATTTTATCTATGCTTTTTATTCAGATTATTATTCTTACTTTAATTATGTTTGAGTAGTTACAAACTAGATATAGGGTTTATTAATGGTACTGATGGATTAGCCAAACAATAAAATTGTTAGGGTCATTATTAGATCTATTAATAGAATATTTAGGGTCAATATAATCGAGTTCTATGATTAAATACCCTAATTTCAATCTACTATAATCCATTTGCTGAAACCCTAGATCTAGCATATTTACATTTGCATCTAGTTAATTTATTAGCATATTTCCATATATGCATTATTAACATATTTCCATATCTGCATTATTATCATATTTCCATATTGCATTTATACCTTCTAATAAGGAATATTTCATTGACATGATTACTTGCTACCGATATATATAGTTATCTAGCTTAGCCTTTAGAAATAAGAAATTTATTGTGTGCCATTGTTCTTTGTGGATTCGATCCCTAAGTACTACACATGATCTCTCTT
>CAJHQQ010004437.1:0-28231 GCA_905132885.1 Moricandia moricandioides | reverse complement strand
CATCGGTTAAAGGTGGGATAACTTCTTCATCATAACTCCTATGATATTGATTCAACTTCAGGGTGATTATAAACTGATTTATGAGTCCAAATCAAGCTTCTTACATCGTGATTCATTCTGGTTTGATTAGAATCAAGAAAAAATTGCAAAATCTCCAAACAGGGTAAACTGGAATCACTTCGGTTAAAAGTGGGATAACTTCTTCATCATAACTCCTATGATATTGAGTCAACTTCAGGGTGATTAACCACTGATTTATGAGTCCAAATCAAGCTTCTTAAATCGTGATTCATTCTGGTTTGATAAGAATCAAGAAGAAAGTGCAAAATCTCCAAACATGGTAAATTGGAATCACTTCGGTTATAAGTGGGATAACTTCTTCATCATAACTTCTATGATATTGATTCAACTTCAGGGTGATTAGCCACCGATTTATGAGTCCAAATCAAGCTTCTTACATCGTGATTCATTCTGGTTTGATTGGAATCAAGAAGAAATTGCAAAATCTCCAAAAAGTGTAAACTGGAATCACTTCGGTTAAAAGTGGGATAACTTCCTCATCATAACTCCTATGATATTGATTCAACTTCAATGTTATTATCCATTAATTTATGAGTCCAAATCAATCTTTTTACATCGTGATTCATTCTGCTTTGATTAGAATCAAGAAGAAATTGCAAAATCTCCAAACATGGTAAACTGGAATCACTTAGGTTAAAAGTCTGATAACTTCTTTATCATATCTCCTATGATATTGATTCAAATTCAGGGTAATTATCCACTGATTTATGAGTCCAAATCAATCCCCTTACAACGTGATTCATTCTGGTTTGATTAGAATCAAGAATAAAATGCAAAATCTCCAAACAGGGTAAACTGGCATTACTTCGGTTAAAAGTGGGATAACTTCTTCATCATAACTCCTATGATACTGATTCAACTTCAGGGTGATTATCCAATGATTAATGATTCCAAATAAAGCTTCTTACATCGTGATTCATTCTGGTTTGATTAGAATCAAGAAGAAATTGCAAAATCTCCAAACATGGTAAACGGGAATCACTTCGGTTAAAAGTTGGATAACTTTTTCATCATAACTCCTATGATATTGATTCAACTTTAGGGTGATAATCCACTGATTTATCAGTCCAAATCAAGTTTCTTACATTGCGATTCATTCTTATTTGATTAGAATCAAGAAGAAAATACAAAATCTCCAAACAGGGTAAACTGGAATCACTTCGGTTAAAGGTGGGATAACTTCTTCATTATAACTCCTATGATATTGATTCAACTTCAGGGTGATTATCCACTGATTTATGAGTCAAAATCAAGCTTCTTAAATCGTGATTCATTCTGGTTTGATAAGAATTAAGAAGAAAATGAAAAATCTCCAAACAGGATAAACTGGAATCACTTCGGTTATAAGTGGGATAACTTCTTCATCATAACTTCTATGATATTGATTCAACTTCAGTGTGATTAGCCACTGATTTATGAGTCCAAATCAAGCTTCTTCCATCATGATTCATTCTGTTTTAATTAGAATCAAGAAGAAATTGCAAAATCTCCAAACAGGGTAAACTGGAATCACTTCGGTTAAACGTGGGATAACTTCTTCATCATAACGCCTATGATATTAATTCAACTTCATGGTGATTATCCACTGATTTATAAGTCCAAATCAGGCTTCTTACATTTTGATTCATTCTGGTTTGATTAGAATCAAGAAGAAATTGCAAAATCTCCAAACAGGGTAAATTGGAATTACTTCGGTTAAAAGTGGGATAACTTCTTCATCATAACTCCTATGATATTGGTTCAAGTTTAAGGTGATTATCCACTGATTTATGAGTCTAAATCAAGCTTCTTACATCGTGATACACTCTGGTTTGAATAGAATCCGGAAGAAAATGCAAAATCTCCAAACAGGGTAAACTGAAATCACTTCGGTTAAAGGTGAGATAACTTCTTCATCATAACTCCTATGATATTGATTCAACTTCAGGGTGATTATACACTGATTTATAAGTCCAAATCAAGCTTTTTAAATCGTGATACATTCTCGTTTGATTGGATTCAAGAATAAATTGCAAAATCTCCAAAAAGGGTAAGGTGGAATCACTTCGGTTAAAAGTGGGATAACTTCTTCATCACAACTCCTACGATATTGATTCAATTTCAGGGTGATTATCCACTGATTTATGATTCCAAATCAAGCTTATTACATCGTGATTCATTCTGGTTTGATTAGAATCAAGAAGAAAATGCAAATCTCCAAACAGGGTAAACAGGAATCACTTCGGTTAAAGGTGGGATAACTTCTTCATCATAACTCCTATGATATTGATTAAACTTCAGGGTGATTATAAACTGATTTATGAGTAAAAAAAAGCTTCTTACATTGTGATTCACTCTGGTTTGATTAGAATCAAGAAGAAATTGCAAAATCTTCAAACAGGGTAAACTGGAATCACATCGGTTAAAAGTTGGATAACTTCTTCATCATAACTCCTATGATATTGATTCAACTTCAGGGTGATTAGCCACTGATTTATGTGTCCAAATCAAGCTTCTTAAATCGTGATTCATTCTGGTTTGATTAGAATCAAGAAGAAAATGCAAAATCTCCAAACAGGGTAAACTGGAATCACTTCGGTTAAAGGTGGGATAACTTCTTCATCATAACTCCTATGATATTGATTCAACTTCAGGGTGATTATAAACTTATTTATGAGTTCAAATCAAGCTTATTACATCGTGATTAATTCTGGTTTGATTAGAATCAAGAAGTAATTGCAAAATCTCTAAACAGGGTAAATTGGAATCACTTCGGTTAAAAGAGGGATAACTTCTTCATCATAACTCCTATGATATTGATTCAACTTCAGGGTGATTATCCACTGATTTATGAGTCCAAATCAAGCTTCTTACATCGTGATTCATTATGGTTTGATTAGAATCAAGAAGATGCAAAATCTCCAAACAGGGTTAATTGGAATCACTTCGGTTAAAAGTGGGATAACTTCTTCATCATAACTCCTATGATATTGATTCAACTTCAGGGTGATTATAAAATTATTTATGACTCCAAATCAAGCTTCTTACATCGTGATTCATTCTGCTTTGAATAGAATCAAGAAGAAATTGCAAAATCTCCAAACAGGGTAAACTAGAACCACTTCGGTTAAAAGTGGGATAACTTCTTCATCATAACTCCTATGATATTGATTCAACTTCAGGGTGATTATCCACTGATTTATGAGTCCAGATCAAGCTTCTTAAATTGTGATTCATACTGGTTGGATTAGAATCAAGAAGAAAATGCAAAATCTCCAAACAGGGTAAACTGAAATCACTTCGGTTAAAGGTGAGATAACTTCTTCATCATAACTCCTATGATATTGATTCAACTTCAGGGTGATTATACACTGATTTATGAGTCCAAATCAAGCTTTTTAATTCGTGATTCATTCTCGTTTGATTAGAATCAATAATAAATTGCAAAATCTCCAAAAAAGGTAAACTGGAATCACTTCGGTTAAAAGTGGGATAACTTCTTCATCATAACTCCTACGATATTGATTCAATTTCTGGGTGATTATCCACTGATTTATGATTCCAAATAAAGCTTCTTACATCGTGATTCATTCTGGTTTGATTAGAATCAAGAAGAAAATGCAAAATCTCCAAACAGGGTAAACCGGAATCACTTCGGTTAAAAGTTGGATAACTTCTTCATCATAACTCCTATGATATTGATTCAACTTTATGTTTATAATCCACTGATTTATGAGTCCAAATCAAGTTTCTCACATTGTGATTCATTCTGGTTTGATTAGAATCAAAAAGAAAATGCAAAATCTCCACATAGGGTCAACTGGAATCACTTCGGTTAAAGGTGGGATTACTTATTCATCATAACTCCTATTGGTGCGGCCCTGGAATGGCTGTCTCTCCCTGGATCACTTGAAGGGGTCGTGGGTGAATGGTAGATGATGATTATAGACTTTGCTAAAGAGCTATGGATGGCTCAGAAGCTGTTTTGCTACTCTCAAACGCAGGATTACCCTGGGTATTGTATGAGATGGATCACAGAAGTTGAATTCTTCCTTTGTGTGATGGATAACACGTCCACAATGTGAAAAAAGGAGACAAGTCTCCAGAACAATCAGGTTTTGCACCAAAAGGCAGTTTTATTGAAAATATCGATTGAATCAGTACCAAAACGTGAAAGAGGCTTATAATGCCTAACTAAATCCCTAATCCTTAACCAGATTGGTTTAAGACGTCCTAATCCAATTTAAGATTGGTTTACTACTCCTAATCCTATTAGAACTTGGTTTACAAAAAATTGAAATTACAAATAAAGGAAATAAACCAACAAGCTGGTTCTTCTTGGCCTTCTCCTCCTTCTTCATGATGGCCCACGACTTTAACTGAGTGTTGGAGTGTCTCCTGATGAAATTTGGATCCTCCACGTTCTGTTGGCCCAGCAAGAAAGCAAGTGGATCAAGATTCTGGTTGCAATCCTCCCTTTGGGCCGAAAAAGCCTTATTTCGCTTAACTCCAAATCAAGCCCACTCCAGAAACTTCCTGACCTTCTTTTCCCTTCTTCTCATACACACTTGGACGTGGGGAATGGTCTCCATTGATCCTGCTAAGCTCAGCTGTTTGAATCCTCCTTGTTCAAGTTGTTGCAAGGCAGTACCAAGAGTTATTCTCTTCTCTCTATCCAGAACCTCATAGATCATACCAATAAGACCTTGAAACTGTCCATTAATCCAAGCATTGATCAGTAGCTTAGCCATTCCATATATTGAATCACATATCTTGAGTTTGAGATTGATCAGGCTGATCAAGGCTGCACCACCTATGATATTGATTCAACTTCAGGGTGATTATAAACTGATTTATAAGTCCAAATCAAGCTTCTTACATCGTGATTCATTCTGGTTTGATTAGAATCAAGAAGTAATTGCAAAATCTCCAAACAGGGTAAATTGGAATCACTTCGGTTAAAAGAGGGATAACTTCTTCATCATAACTCCTATGATATTGATTCAAATTCAGGGTGATTATCCACTGATTTATGAGTCCAAATCAAGTTTCTTACATCGTGATTCATTCTGGTTTGATTAGAATCAAGAAGAAATTACAAAATCTCCAAACAGGGTAAACTGGAATCACTTCGGTTAAAAGTGGGATAACTTCCTCATCATAACTCCTATGATATTAATTCAATTTCAGGGTTATTATCCACTAATTTATGAGTCCAAATCAATCTTCTTACATCGTGATTCATTCTGCTTTGATTAGAATCAAGAAGAAACTGCAAAATCTCCAAACAAGGTAAACTGGAATCACTTCGGATAAAAGTGAGATAACTTCTTTATCATATCTCCTATGATATTGATTCAACTTCAGGGTAATTATCCACAGATTTATGAGTCCAAATCAAGCTTATTACAACGTGATTCATTCTGGTTTGATTAGAATCAAGAAGAAAATGCAAAATCTCCAAACAGGGTAAACTGGCATTACTTAGGTTAAAAGTGGGATAACTTCTTCATCATAACTCCTATGATACTGATTCAACTTCAGGGTGATTATCCACTGATTAATGATTCCAAATAAAGCTTCTTAAATCGTGATTCATTCTGGTTTGATTAGAATCAAGAAGAAATTGCAAAATCTCCAAACATGGTAAACGGGAATCACTTCGGTTAAAAGTTGGATAACTTCTTCATTATAACTCCTATGATATTGATTCAACTTTAGGGTGATAATACACTGATTTATCAGTCCAAATCAAGTTTCTTACATTGTGATTCATTCTGGTTTGATTAGAATCAAGAAGAAAATGCAAAATCTCTAAACAGGGTAAACTGGAATCACTTCGGTTAAAGGTGGGATAACTTCTTCATTATAACTCCTATGATATTGATTCAACTTCACGGTGATTATAAACTAATTTATTAGTCCAAATCAAGCTTCTTACATCGTGATTCATTCTGGTTTGATTAGAATCAAGAAGTAATTGCAAAATCTCCAAACAGGGTAAATTGGAATCACTTCGGTTAAAAGAGGGATAACTTCTTCATCATAACTCCTATTGATGTGATCATGGACCAGTGCAACAAGGAACAGGATGTAACCACGAATGCAACCATGGATCAACCAGCTAGTGAAGATGCTTTAGCCATTCCTGAAGGTCCCATGACTCGTTCTAGAACTAAGAAACTAAATGGAGCCATTGGAGAATTACTTAGACTTGTATGGAAACAAGAAGAAGGTCTTGGACAAAGCTTGATGATCCGAGATACCTTGATCACCATTCAAGATATCTCCTCATCTAGCTGAGTTAGTACTTAGGCAAGTACTTGTGGGTGCTCTTTTCCTTGCTCTTGGTTTTGTCCCAAAGAGGTTTTCCGGAGGAAGGATTTTAACGAGGCCACAAGCTACTTCACACATCACCTAGGTGCTAATATCGGTCCAAGCCTAAGGAGACTACTCTATCTATCTATCTTATGTTATGTTTTAGACTATAGTTTCTATGTTATGTTATTTCTCAAAACCTAAAGGCATATGCCTCAGTTTCTCTATTTAAACACTTGTAAACTCTCATTCTGAATCAAGCAGTCTTTTTAACAAAAAACCTTTTGTCTACTCTTTCTCTCTTCTTTGTCGAGTGTAAGAGCTTGCTGGTGAGTCATATCCGGCGTCTAAGGGTTCTAGTTTGGTGTGTCATATCTGATCTAGATCCTAGGAGTACCAAGGAGTCCATCCGCATCTCTTTGTGTCACCAATCGATCCACATACCTGGATAAACTTGAGTTTCTGATTCGTTTATGAAAGGATCTCTCCCATCTGATCCAAAGTACCATCCTAGGATCATATTAAGTAGTATCAGAGCAACTCTGGATAGGGAAGTTGTCGATCTCTCTTTGGTTTCAAGTCGAACTTTTTGACTTCTCATATAACCATTGATTGATCTGTGATTTGTTGTTGTTGTTGTTTTTCGTAGAAGCTAATCATATTTTCGTTTGATATTGATCCATCTGTGTTGAATCCTGATAGATCTAAACATTCTTACCATATTTGGATTCAAACTAAACCGATCCGTGTGAAAGAAGTAATCGAATCGATAGATCTGTTGAATCACTTGCGATTGAAGTTGTTTGCTTTGGCTTTGTGATCTAATCTCATCTGATCTTATTCATCTTAGGTTCTGATTCCATAAAAAATAAACTGATTAATCTGATCTGAAGATTTTTCGATTGAATTCTCTGATCCGTGATCTACAAGTTTGTTCTTTTGAACCTTTGAAAAGCGGGTTTTGTTTCGATTGCTCAATCTATTTGAATTCTCTTGGACAACTTACTTGTTTAAGTTCTTTCTGATTCAGGTACCATGGTGAACGAGTCAGAGGAGGAAGCAGCACTTGTAAGGCAGAACAAGTTACTGAGGGATCAAATGACTGATCAGCTAAACCAAACCATGATCTCCACGGTTGCTGATATGATTAAGACCAGTATAAGGGAACTCCGTGATGAACTAAGGCTAGAGATGCGGCAGGCTACTGGTCAGGGGAACAGCAATGAGCCTAGAAGAGAAAGGGTGAACCAAACTCAACAAGAACCAGAAGAATCTAGTGTTGACATGAAGAAATAAAGAGCAAGAGAAGCAAGAGGATTTGAATTAGGCAATAAGAGGAGTTTACTTGGTTAACAAGACTGGCCGTACAACTAAGTGTGACTTGCAAGCAAAGGAAGCCAAGAGTAAAGTATGGGCGAGTGTATCTCATTCAGAATACTCAAATATACTTGCCAAGGCAACTAGAGGCAGAGAATCTTTAGGGAGAGAAGTCACATGTTGTGTTAAGGAGAGTGGACCACTTAGCTCCTGTCCCTTTCCTACATTGCTGGACGTGCCTCTGCTCCTCCTCAGTCTGTCCCTGCCATTCCTCAGTCCCTGGCATTCCTCAGACTGTCCCTGGCATCCCTCAGTCTGTCCCTGGCATCCCTCAGTCCCTGCCATTGCTCAGTCCCATTAATTTATTCTGTTCTTTATTCAAACTTGTCTGATTATTGTATGTATTGTCTGGTCTATATAAAGACATGTATCCAGAACTAAGAAAGGCAAGGAAATCATATTCTCTCCTTCTCTCTCTCTCACTCACGAAATTCCTCTCTCTCTCTCCTGTTCTTACTATTCTTCACATTTCCAGCAACAAACTCTTTCTTAATCTCATTTAAACACTCACTAAATTACTAAAACTCACATGGTATCAGAGCTGTATGCTCTTGAGACCTAAATCTCCCTACTCTCTTTACTTACTTCCGCAAATTCTCTGAGTTTCATTTCTATTTTTGGCAAAGTTCATCTTGTTCTTCAGCTGTTCATCATTTCCAGCTCCAGAAATTGCCAAAAATGGAAAAGTCTACTTAAATTGAGTAAAGGTGATTTCAACCAAGAAAATGAAGAAGGAGAACCTTATTCCAGTGACCCTAGAGGGTCCTAACTATCTTTTATGGTCAAGAGTGGTCAGAGTTACCTTGGAAAGTCATGGACTTTGGGACAGCCATATCATGGAGGCTGAAATTTCAAAGAGGATGGCTCAAGAGGATAGTCAGGCTACTTGTATGAAGCATGAAGCCAAGTGGGTTCAAGAGGAACAGCAAGCACTTGGAATTATACACAGCTCTCTGTCTGAACAGATCTTGGAGGATCATTATCACATCAGAATCGCCAAGAATCTATGGGAGAAGCTTCAAAATATTTATGGGAATCTATGGGAGAGTCTTCAAGCTGTCTATGAGCAAGACAAAGTTTTCAGTCTTCTCCTAAACTTGGATTTACCCTGCAAAAGTCTGATAAGTCATATTATTCAAGAAAGGAAGCTGCCAAGTTCCCAAGGAAGCCAGCCGAGTACATTTGAGCTCAAGGAGTTTGAGTATCAAGTAATTGAAGGAAGGCAATCTATGGTCTGAAGCAATCTCCAAGAGCCTGGTATCACAAACTGAGCACAACCCTTAATGGAAGAGGGTTTGTGAAATCTTAAGCTGATCACACTTTGTTTACTCTCACCAGCCAGCAAGGGATCACTGTGATTCTCATCTATGTGGATGATATCATCATCACAGGCAGTGATAAAGAGGGGATCAGCTCCACCAAAGCATTCCTCAAGGCAACATTTGATATCAAGGATTTGGGAGAGCTCAAATATTTTCTTGGTATTGAGATGTGTAGATCCAAGGAGGGACTGTTTCTGTCCCAAAGGAAATACACCCTTGATGTATTAAAGGAAGCTGGAGACCTTGGTGGTAGAGCTGCTAAAACACCTCTAGAGGAGGGATACAAAGTAATGCGTGAGGGGGAGTATGAAGACAAGGCTTATGAAGATGTGAAGCACTATAGGAGAATGGTGGGAAAACTCATATATCTCACTATCACAAGACCAGATGTGTGCTTTGCAGTCAACCAAGTAAGCCAACATATGCAAGCCCCCAAGATACATCATTGGAACATGGTTGAAAGAATTCTGAGGTACTTAAGAGAAGCACCAGGACAAGGAGTTTGGATGGGTTGCAACAAGAGTACTGAGATAGTTGGTTATTGTGATGCTGATTGGGCTGGAGATAGGATAGATAGGAGGTCTACAACCGGCTATTGTACTTTCATTGGAGGTAATTTAGTAACATGGAAGAGCAAGAAGCAGAAGGTGGTCTCATGTTCAAGTGCTGAGGCAGAGTATAGAGCCATGAGAAAGCTCACAAGTGAACTGATTTGGATTAAAGGGTTGCTTAAGGACTTGGGAATTGAGACTACCACACCCATCACCATGCACTGTGATAACCAGGCTGCAATACACATAGCTTCCAACAATGTGTTCCATGAGAGAACTAAACACATTGAGGTGGATTGTCATAAGGTGAGGCAAGCCGTGGAGCAGAAAGTCATCTTGCCTTGCTATACCAGAAGTGAAGACCAGCTAGCTGACATCTTTACCAAGGCTGCTAGCACCAAAGTCTGTGAGTTCATTCATCCAAAGCTTGGACTCATAGATCTCACATGTCACTGATCCTCTTGCCATGAAGTGTTCTACTCTTTTTCCTTGGTGTGGTTTTTGTCCCATGCGGTTTTTACTAGCTGAGGTTTTAATGAGGGAATGCTTCATGGCTTCCAAGCTTGACTTGTTCCACATGGTCAAGCTTGAGGGGGAGTGTTGACATGAAGAAATAAAGAGCAAGAGAAGCAAGTGTTGACATGAAGACATAAAAGACAAAGAGGAAGAGAGTATGGCAAGAGAAGGATCCAGAATGATCAAATGAAGTTGTTCCGTACAGTTTAGGTCTACACTGACCTAACTTGGATTACAAGACAAGGAAAGGATTAGCTTGAGAGGGAAGGAGACTTATTTAAATCAGATCATGTGATCTGGTCACCAGAGGAGCAGAGAGACGTTAGGGAAGAAGAAGATCACATGCCAAGATAAGGAGACACCCATTTAGGTCCTGTCCCTTTCCACCATGTCTGGACAAAACCTCTGTCCCTTCCTGTCCCTTTCCAACAAGTCTGGGCGTGCCTCTGCCTTCCCTCAGTCCTATTTGTTTAATATATCTCTTGTCAGCTTGTGTATTTGTTTATGTTTTATTTTGCCTATTAAAAGGCTTGTACCAGAAACTAAATCAAGCAAGGAAATCATATTCTCTCCTTCTCTCTCTCTCACTCACGAAATCCCTCACTCTCTCTCCTGTTCTTACTATTCTTCACATTTCCAGCAACAAACTCTTTCTTAATCTCATTTAAACACTCACTAAATTACTAAAACTCACATCCTGAACATATAAATAGAGAGATCCTTGTACATGCACAAGGTCTCGGGAAAACAAAGAGACTAATGAGAAAAATGCTCCTCCTCTAAAGAATATTCGAAATAAACATGAAATAAAAAGCATAGGATAAAAACATAGCATAAGGTAGATATGTGGTTGTTCCGAGATCATCATCTAGGTGATATGTGAAGTAGTCTTGTGGCCTCGTTAAAAACCTCCCTCCGTAAAACCCATTGGGACAAAACCAAAGTGAGGAAAAGAGTACACACAATCCTACTTGCCTAGTTGATGATCAGCTTGAAGGTGGAATGGATTGAATGATGGCTAAGGTGTCATGGATGATCAAGCTTCGACCAAGACCAATGTATTCTTCTTGTTTCAATGCATTCTTCAATGTTGCATCCTCAGCTACAAGCTCTTCAGGTTCAGGTTCATGCTTCCATTCCTTGGTGCTTTCCATGATCACATCAGAATCACGATGTAAGAAGCTTGATTTGGACTCATTAATCAGTGTTGAATCACCCTGAAGTTGAATCAATATCATTGGAGTTATGATGAAGAAGTTATCCCACTTTTAACCGAAGTGATTCCAGTTTGCCCTGTTTGGAGATTTGGCAATTTCTTCTTGACACAAATAAAACCAGAATGAATCACGATGTAAGAATCTTGATTTGGACTCATCAATCAGTTTAGAATCATCCTGAAGTTGAATCAATATCATTAGACTTATGATGAAGAAGTTATCCCACTTTTAACCGTAGTGATTCCAGTTTACCCTGTTTGGAGATTTGGCAATTTCTTCTTGATACAAATAAAACCAGAATGAATCACGACGTAAGAAACTTGATCTGGACTCATAAATCAGTTTAGAATCATCCAGAAGTTGAAACAATATCATTGGACTTATGATGAAGAAGTTATCCCACTTTTAACCGAAGTGATTCCAATTTGCCCTTTTTGGAGATTTTGGAATTTATTCTTGATACTAATAAAACCAGAATGAATCACGATGTAAGAAGCTTGATTTGGACTCATTAATCAGTGTAGAATCACCCTGAAGTTGAATCAATATCATTGGAGTTATGATGAAGAAGTTATCCCACTTTTAACCGAAGTGATTCTAGTTTACCCTGTTTGGAGATTTGGCAATTTCTTCTTGATACTAATAAAACCAGAATGAATCACGATGTAAGAAGCTTGATTTGGACTCATAGATCAGTGTCGAATCACCCTGAAGTTGACTCAAGATCATAGGAGTTATGATAAAGAAGTTATCCCACTTTTAACCGAAGTGATTCCAGTTTGTCCTGTTTGGAGATTTGGGAATTTATTCTTGATACTAATATAACCAGAATGAATCACGATGTAAGAAGCTTGATTTGGAATCATTAATCAGTTTTGAATCACCCTGAAGTTGAATCAATATCATTGGAGTTATGATGAAGAAGTTATCCCACTTTTAACCGAAGTGATTCCAGTTTGCCCTGTTTAGAGATTTGGCAATTTCTTCTTGATACAAATAAAACCAGAATGAATCACGATGTAAGAAACTTGATATGGACTCATAAATCAGTTTAGAATCATCCTGAAGTTGAATCAATATCATTGGACTTATGATGAAGAAGTTATCCCACTTTTAACCAAAGTGATTCCAGTTTGCCCTGTTTGGAGATTTGGGAATTTATTCTTGATACTAATAAAACCAGAATGAATCACGATGTAAGAAGCTTGATTTGGACTCATTAATCAGTGTTGAATCACCCTGAAGTTGAATCAATATCATTGAAGTTATGATGAAGAAGTTATCCCACTTTTAACCGAAGTGATTCCAGTGTGCCTTGTTTGGAGATTTGGCAATTTCTTCTTGATACAAATAAAACCAGAATGAATCACGATGTAAGAAACTTGATATGGACTCATAAATCAGATTAGAATCATCCTGAAGTTGAATCAATATCATTGGAATTATGATGAAGAAGTTATCCCACTTTTAACCGAAGTGATTCCAGTTTGCCCTGTTTGGAGATTTGGCAATTTATTCTTGATACTAATAAAACCAGAATGAATCACGATGTAAGAAGCTTGATTTGGATTCATAAATCAGTGTCGAATCACCCTGAAGTTGACTCAAGATCATAGGAGTTATGATGAAGAAATTATCCCACTTTTAACCGAAGTGATTCCAGTTTGCCCTGTTTGGAGATTTGGGAATTTATTCTTGATACTAATAAAACCAGAATGAATCACGATGTAAGAAGCTTGATTTGGACTCATTAATCAGTGTAGAATCACCCTGAAGTTGAATCAATATCATTGGAGTTATGATGAAGAAGTTACCCCAATTTTAACAAAAGTGATTCCAGTTTGCCCTGTTTGGAGAATTGGCAATTTCTTGTTGATACAAATAAAACAAGAATGAATCACGATGTAAGAAGCTTGATTTGGACTCATAAATCAGTGTAGAATAATCCTGAAGTTGAATCAATATCATGGGACTTATGATGAAGAAGTTATCCCACTTTTAACCGAAGTGATTCCAGTTTGCCCTGTTTGGAGATTTGGGAATTTATTCTTGATACTAATAAAACCAGAATGAATCACGATGTAAGAAGCTTGATTTGGACTCATTAATCAGTGTAGAATCAACCTGAAGTTGAATCAATATCATTGGAGTTATGATGAAGAAGTTATCCCACTTTTAACCGAAGTGATTCCAGTTTGCCCTGGTTGGAGATTTGACAATTTCTTCTTGATACAAATAAAACCAGAATGAATCACGATGTAAGAAACTTGATCTGGACTCATGAATCAGTTTAGAATCATCCTGAAGTTGAATTAATATCATTGGATTTATGATGAAGAAGTTATCCCACTTTTAACCGAAGTGATTCCAGTTTGCCCTGTTTGGAGATTTGGGAATTTATTCTTGATACTAATAAAATCAGAATGAATCACGATGTAAGAAGCTTGATTTGGACTCATTAATCAGTTTAGAATCACCGTGAAGTTGAATCAATATCATTGGAGTTATGATGAAGAAGTTATCCCACTTTTAACTGAAGTGATTCCAGTTTGCCCTGTTTGGAGATTTGGCAATTTCTTCTTGATACAAATAAAACCAGAATGAATCTGATGCGTCCCTAGGATGCTCTTTGGTTGATGGGAATGGATAGATCCTTGCAAGAACGAATCAGAGACTCAAGTCCTTCAAGGCGTGTGGATTGAATGGTGACACAAGAGGGATGGATGATCTCTTGATACTCCTAGATGAATAACTTGGATATGACACACCAAATTAGACACCCTTAGGTCTCTGGATATTACACACCAGAACTCGACACCTTCTAGAGAGAGAGAGCCGACAAGAATGAATGTAACTTGTTTAATAAAAGACTGGATGATTACAAGAGGGTGTAGAGAACCCTTTAAATAGGAAACCAGAGAACATACTCTCTAGGGTTTCGACCATAAACCAAAAAAGGAAAGAAAGAAAACTATAGTCTAAGTTTAACATAAGTTTAGAATGAAATAAAAATGGAACTTCATGTAGTCTTGGACCGAGAATAGCACTTAGGTGATGTGTAGACAAGTTGTGGCCTCGTTAAAAACCTCCCTCCTGGAAAACCTCGTGGGACAAAACCAAAAGCAAGGAAAAGAGCACACACCCCATGTCTTGCCTAGACACTAACTCAGCTTGATGTAGAGATGGCTTGAATGGTGATCAAGACATCTCGGATCAGACCTTGTCCAAGACTTTGTTGTTGTGGATGTGAAGTGAGTAATCCAACAACATTCTCCTTAAGCTTCTTGACTCTGGAACGAGTCATGGGACCTTCAGGAATGGCTAGAGCATCCTCATCACGTGGTTGATGCATTGTGGCTTCATGTGGCTCATCTAGACTCTCCTCCTTGTTCTCCTTAGTGATCCGGTCCATGATCACAACAAATGCACTCTTAAAGGTTGCATCCTCAAGCTCTTCAGGTTCAGGTTCATGCTTCCATTCTTTGGTGCTTTCCAGGATCACATCATCCCCTCCCTCTTCAAAAAGATTTGTCCTCAAATCTGTTTTACCTACAATAGAGGGGACCAAGTCAGTAACATTGAAGTTTAAAATCAGATTACACTTACCTTGCAAGCCTCTTTGATAGGCATTGTTGCTGACTGGTTTGGATATGTAGAAGGCACTAATCCATTTAGTTCCTGATTCATTACTTAAACCTGACATGTTGAAACAAAGCAAGTTAGCACATGAAAGTTTATCAAAGAGTAATAATCTTATCCCAAATTGGTTTTTGCTCGGTTTTGGCTTGTGTGCTGCTTCTGGTGGTGCTTCTTTGATGAGGATGAAGCTAGTGACGTCCTGGTGCTTATCCTGATCCAAATCAGGTGGCTTGAACCGCTTGTCTTCCACATGCTTGTTCTTTCTTCTTGTATGCTTCCAAGCTTCATCATAATCTGCACATGGCTCTTTTGACAAAAACAAGTGCATCATATCTGTGTAATTGATAAAAGAACTCTTGAAAACATGATCACTTACCTTAGCATGCTCACCTGGTCGCCATATATAGGATTGAGATGTTTTAAACTCAGAAAACTTCAAAGATAGCCAATACAGGATCACCCGATTTGTAGAACCCATAACTCTTTCATCTGAGAAGTTTTGACTTGATTCCAATTCGACGTGAGCCCCTGATGAGTTAAGTTTCCATGGCAGTCGAGTTTGATGGTTAACTCCTTGTGGTTGTTGAGATATGACCCTCGGACTGTTCCCTATGTCAAAGCTGGCGGCTAGACAGTTTCCAAGGTTTGATTGTTGCTTCATCAACTTAGCCAACAACCCATTCTTGATACTCTGATCATTATATAGCTTCTCTTTTCGAAAATGGTAGATCTCAAAACAGTTTGACCTGTACCCACAGCAAGCAAATCAGGCTTCATGTTTTTCTTTGAGTTTAGATAGTTACCCCGGGTTGGTTTCTTTGGAGATTGTTGTAGACTAAGTTCCTCTGGTGGTTTCTCTTTGATTTGAGAAGGAAACATGAGTTCTTCTCCTGCTCCAGTAATCACTTCACCATTGACTCTAGTGAATTCTTCATCTCCAATTACATTTTGATAATCTTTGCATTGGTACTGAAGTTGATGCATATCTGGTGGCTTCCATATCTTGATATGGTCAAGATGCAAGTCCTTTTGATCAACTTCAAACTCCTTATGACCCCAACTTGTTCTAGCACGAACAGAGCACTCTCCAAGGGTGATAATCTTGTGGAAATATTCTCCAGGTCTCCACGAGTAGGTCTGTGACCTTCCAGCACAATCAGACATAAGTTCCTCTTGGGAAAGATCCAAACCGGCATGTTTTGCAAAACTAGCAATATCTTGATGATCAGAAGGCCATTCTCTGTGTTGTCTGGTTTGTTGGATCCGTGACTGATTTGGCTTCATTCTCCAGTTGGTTTCATAGTGAAACTCTTGCTGAGCTGAGACGTGCAACCCCTTATCTTCAAAGGATGAGAAATCTACAAAATCCAATGTTGGTGCAGCTGAACTCTTCTTAACCTGTTTGATCTTGTTCTTCTGATTCAAGACCTCTCCTCCAGGCTCAAATACAACATGTCTCATGTCCAAGTCGTGTCTTGATAGTTCCACTTCTCCTTTCTTGTACCAAACAAAAGGAGTGAACAGAAAGGTACCTAAGAAGGCCCTTTGGAAATCACATGGATCAAAGACAATTAGTTGATTCATTCTACATGCTCTCTGAGGTTCCATGGGTGTCTTCTCTGCTACCATGTGTTGTTTTAAAGGGACCATGACGTTCTGAACAGGCTGTTCTTCTTTATGAAAGGTATGGGAGGTCACCTTGTCTTGATCTTCTTGGATAGGCGCAACTGGTGCTGGTTCTTGATGTTGTGTTTCAATGGATGGACGTGTGGTGTTGGTCCGTTTGATTTGCTTCTCCACACCCATCATTACTTGTAACAATGCCTCCTTAACCTCTTTACTGAATAAACAGGATTGTTTATCTTCTTTAGATGGCTTAGAGACTGTCTTCTCCTTGCTGTAACAGATTGGTTCCTTTCCATCAAGACCTTCAATCTTCTTCTCCCACTCAGCTTTGCCATGGAATGGGGGTACCTTGATCTTCAAACCAGCAAGCTCATCTCCCTGGTTCATCCTTCTCTTTTGGACACGCCTATGTCTTCTTGAAGATGAACTGAGGTGCTCATACTCATTGTCAGTCTCCTCATAACCATCATGCTCTTGGCGAGTTGCATGAGGTCTCTCCTCTCTCCTCTCTCTTTCTCTCCTAGTCTCTCGGTTTGGTGCTTGACTAGTAGCTCTCCTGATGTCTTCTCTAAGCTCTCTCCTGAGGTCATTGAGGTTGGTCCTCAACATCTCGGTCATGGTTGCCACCATGTTTTGGTTGAGTTGAGCCGACATAGCCTCCATGAGAAGCTGACGAGTTAAGCTTCTTCTTCAGACTTGGAGACCATGCTTCCTGCGTAAAGGTAACCAAAATAACCAGTAAAAGGTTTCTAGGGAAGAAGACAAGCAAAAAGGAAAAAAGAAAACAAGCAAAAAGGAAAAGAAACAAGCTTGTAATGCAAGACAACAAGTAAAAAGGAAATTGGCTAGAAAAAAGGAAAAAGATTCAAGCAAAAAGGAAACACTTCTAAGCTTTTTCCTAATCACTCCTAAGGTTTTCTAGCACCCTAATAGCCTCAATATGCTCGTGTTCAAGGTGATAGACAAGCTAAACTAATGCACAAAGTGTTCAACAAGATGATGCATGCGGCTAGGGTTCTTTATCTCTCTAGGGTTTCCGAAAATTTCAAATAAGGAAAGTCCTATAATTCCTGTCTAAACTCTTATGCAATCACGAGCAGCCCTAGTTAGATGAGTTCTAATGCTTTTTTTCAGGATGATATAGATTGCACACGGATTGAAACAAGAAAAACAAACAAGAAACAAAAGATGCTACACGGATGCGATTAACAAAGGTAAACAAGAAATCAACAAGAAACAAAAAACAAAGAGAGAACGAGTACTTCCCAACCAAAGTTGCTCTGATACCACCTGATGCGTCCCTAGGATGCTCTTTGGTTGATGGGAATGGATAGATCCTTGCAAGAACGAATCAGAGACTCAAGTCCTTCAAGGCGTGTGGATTGAATGGTGACACAAGAGGGATGGATGATCTCTTGATACTCCTAGATGAATAACTTGGATATGACACACCAAATTAGACACCCTTAGGTCTCTGGATATTACACACCAGAACTCGACACCTTCTAGAGAGAGAGAGCCGACAAGAATGAATGTAACTTGTTTAATAAAAGACTGGATGATTACAAGAGGGTGTAGAGAACCCTTTAAATAGGAAACCAGAGAACATACTCTCTAGGGTTTCGACCATAAACCAAAAAAGGAAAGAAAGAAAACTATAGTCTAAGTTTAACATAAGTTTAGAATGAAATAAAAATGGAACTTCATGTAGTCTTGGACCGAGAATAGCACTTAGGTGATGTGTAGACAAGTTGTGGCCTCGTTAAAAACCTCCCTCCTGGAAAACCTCGTGGGGACAAAACCAAAAGCAAGGAAAAGAGCACACACCCCATGTCTTGCCTAGACACTAACTCAGCTTGATGTAGAGATGGCTTGAATGGTGATCAAGACATCTCGGATCAGACCTTGTCCAAGACTTTGTTGTTGTGGATGTGAAGTGAGTAATCCAACAACATTCTCCTTAAGCTTCTTGACTCTGGAACGAGTCATGGGACCTTCAGGAATGGCTAGAGCATCCTCATCACGTGGTTGATGCATTGTGGCTTCATGTGGCTCATCTAGACTCTCCTCCTTGTTCTCCTTAGTGATCCGGTCCATGATCACAACAAATGCACTCTTACAGGTTGCATCCTCAAGCTCTTCAGGTTCAGGTTCATGCTTCCATTCTTTGGTGCTTTCCAGGATCACATCAGAATCACGATGTAAGAAACTTGATATGGACTCATAAATCAGATTAGAATCATCCTGAAGTTGAATCAATATCATTGGACTTATGATGAAGAAGTTATCCCACTTTTAACCGAAGTGATTCCAGTTTGCCCTGTTTGGAGATTTGAGAATTTATTCTTGATACTAATATAACCAGAATGAATCACGATGTAAGAAGCTTGATTTGGACTCATTAATTAGTGTTGAATCACCCTGAAGTTGAATCAATATCATTGGAGTTATGATGAAGAAGTTATCCCACTTTTAACCGAAATGATTCCAGTTTGTCCTGTTTGGAGATTTGGCAATTTCTTCTTGATACAAATAACACCAGAATGAATCACGATGTAAGAAACTTGATATGGACTCATAAATCAGTTTAGAATCATCCTGAAGTTGAATCAATATCATTGGACTTATGATGAAGAAGTTATCCCACTTTTAACCGAAGTGATTCCAGTTTGCCCTGTTTGGAGATTTGGGAATTTATTCTTGATACTATTAAAAACAGAATGAATCACGATTTAAGAAGCTTGATTTGGACTCATTAATCAGTGTTGAATCACCCTGAAGTTGAATCAATATCATTGGAGTTATGATGAAGAAGTTATCCCACTTTTAACCGAAGTGATTCCAGTTTGCCCTGTTTGGAGATTTGGCAATTTCTTCTTGATACTAATAAAACCAGAATGAATCACGATGTAAGAAGCTTGATTTTGACTCATTAATCAGTGTTGAATCACCCTGAAGTTGAATCAATATCATTGGAGTTATGATGAAGAAGTTATCCCACTTTTAACCGAAGTGATTCCAGTTTGCCCTGTTTGGAGATTTGGCAATTTCTTCTTGATACAAATAAAACCAGAATGAATCACGATGTAAGAAGCTTGATTTGGACTCATAAATCAGTTTAGAATCATTCTGAAGTTGAATCAATATCATTAGACTTATGATGAAGAAGTTATCCCACTTTTAACCGTAGTGATTCCAGTTTACCCTGTTTGGAGATTTGGTAATTTCTTCTTGATACAAATAAAACCAGAATGAATCACGATGTAAGATTGATCTGGACTCATAAATAAGTTTAGAATCATCCAGAAGTTGAATCAATATCATTGGACTTATGATGAAGAAGTTATCCCACTTTTAACCGAAGTGATTTCAGTTTGCCATGTTTGGAGATTTTGGAATTTATTCTTGATATTAATAAAACCAGAATGAATCACGATGTAAGAAGCTTTATTTGGACTAATTAATCAGTGTAAAATCACCCTGAAGTTGAATCAATATCATTGGAGTTATGATGAAGAAGTTTTCCCACTTTTAACCGAAGTGATTCCAGTTTACCCTGTTTGGAGATTTGGCAATTCCTTCTTGATACTAATAAAACCAGAATGAATCACGATGTAAGAAGCTTGATTTGGAATCATAGATCAGTGTCGAATCACCCTGAAGTTGACTCAAGATCATAGGAGTTATGATAAAGAAGTTATCCCACTTTTAACCGAAGTGATTCCAGTTTGTCCTATTTGGAGATTTGGGAATTTATTCTTGATACTAATATAACCAGAATGAATCACGATGTAAGAAGCTTGATTTGGACTCATTAATCAGTGTTGAATCATCCTGAAGTTGAATCAATATCATTGGACTTATGATGAAGAAGTTATCCCACTTTTAACCGAAGTGATTCTAGTTTGCCCTGTTTGGAGATTTGGGAATTTATTCTTGATACTAATAAAACCAGAATGAATCACGATGTAAGAAGCTTGATTTGGACTCATTAATCAGTGTTGAATCACCCTGAAGTTGAATCAATATCATTGGTGTTATGATGAAGAAGTTATCCCACTTTTAACCGAAGTGATTCCAGTTTGCCATGTTTGGAGATTTGGCAATTTCTTCTTGATACAAATAAAACCAGAATGAATCACGATGTAAGAAGCTTGATCTGGACTCATTAATCAGTGTTGAATCACCCTGAAGTTGAATCAATATCATTGGAGTTATGAGGAAGAAGTTATCCCACTTTTAACCGAAGTGATTCCAGTTTGCCCTGTTTGGAGATTTGGCAATTTCTTCTTGATACAAATAAAACCAGAATGAATCACGATGTAAGAAGCTTGATCTGGACTCATAAATCAGTTTAGAATCATCCTGAAATTGAATCATTATCATTGGACTTATGATGAAGAAGTTATCCCACTTTTAACCGAAGTGATTTCAGTTTGCCCTGTTTGGAGATTTGGGATTTATTCTTGATACTAATAAAACCAGAATGAATCACGATGTAAGAAGCTTGATTTGGACTCATAAATCAGTGTAGAATAATCCTGAAGTTGAATCAATATCATGGGACTTATGATGAAGAAGTTATCCCACTTTTAACCGAAGTAATTCCAGTTTTCCCTGTTTGGAGATTTGGGAATTTATTCTTGATACTAATAAAACCAGAATGAATCACGATGTAAGAAGCTTGATTTGGACTCATTAATCTGTGTAGAATCACCCTGAAGTTGAATCAATATCATTGGAGTTATGATGAAGAAGTTATCCCACTTTTAACCGAAGTGATTCCAGTTTGCCCTGGTTGGAGATTTGACAATTTCTTCTTGATACAAATAAAACCAGAATGAATCACGATGTAAGAAACTTGATCTGGACTCATGAATCAGTTTAGAATCATCCTGAAGTTGAATTAATATCATTGGATTTATGATGAAGAAGTTATCCCACTTTTAACCGAAGTGATTCAAGTTTGCCTTGTTTGGAGATTTGGGAATTTATTCTTGATACTAATAAAACCAGAATGAATCACGATGTAAGAAGCTTGATTTGGACTCATTAATCAGTTTAGAATCACCCTGAAGTTGAATCAATATCATTGGAGTTATGATGAAGAAGTTATCCCACTTTTAACTGAAGTGATTCCAGTTTGCCCTGTTTGGAGATTTGACAATTTCTTCTTGATACAAATAAAACCAGAATGAATCACGATGTAAGAAACTTGATATGGACTCATAATCAGTTTAGAATCATCCTGAAGTTGAATCAATATCATTGGACTTATGATGAAGAAGTTATCCCACTTTTAACCGAAGTGATTCCAGTTTTCCCTGTTTGGAGATTTGGGAATTTATTCTTGATACTAATATAACTAGAATGAATCACGATGTAAGAAGCTTGATTTGGACTCATTAATCAGTGTTGAATCACCCTGAAGTTGAATCAATATCATTGGAGTTATGATGAAGAAGTTATCCCACTTTTAACCGAAATGATTCCAGTTTGCCCTGTTTGGAGATTTGTCAATTTCTTCTTGATACAAATAAAACCAGAATGAATCACGATGTAAGAAACTTGATATGGACTCATAAATCAGTTTAGAATCATCCTGAAGTTGAATCAATATCATTGGACTTATGATGAAGAAGTTATCCCACTTTTAACCGAAGTGATTCCAGTTTGCCCTGTTTGGAGATTTGGGAATTTATTCTTGATACTAATAAAAACAGAATGAATCACGATGTAAGAAGCTTGATTTGGACTCATTAATCAGTGTTGAATCACCCTGAAGTTGAATCAATATCATTGGAGTTATGATGAAGAAGTTATCCCACTTTTAACTGAAGTGATTCCAGTTTGCCCTGTTTGGAGATTTGGCAATTTCTTCTTGATAATAATAAAACCAGAATGAATCACGATGTAAGAAGCTTGATTGGGACTCATTAATCAGTGTTGAATCACCCTGAAGCTGAATCAATATCATTGGAGTTATGATGAAGAAGTTATCCCACTTTTAACCGAAGTGATTCCAGTTTGCCCTGTTTGGAGATTTGGCAATTTCTTCTTGATACAAATAAAACCAGAATGAATCACGATGTAAGAAGCTTGATTTGGACTCATAAATCAGTTTAGAATCATCCTGAAGTTGAATCAATATCATTAGACTTATGATGAAGAAGTTATCCCACTTTTAACCGTAGTGATTCCAGTTTACCCTGTTTGGAGATTTGGCAATTTCTTCTTGATACAAATAAAACCAGAATGAATCACGATGTAAGAAACTTAATCTGGACTCATAAATAAGTTTAGAATCATCCAGAAGTTGAATCAATATCATTGGACTTATGATGAAGAAGTTATCCCACTTTTAACCGAACTGATTCCAGTTTGCCATGTTTGGAGATTTTGGAATTTATTCTTGATACTAATAAAACCAGAATGAATCACGATGTAAGAAGCTTGATTTGTACTCATAAATCAGTGTAGAATCACCCTGAAGTTGAATCAATATCATTGGAGTTATGATGAAGAAGTTTTCCCACTTTTAACCGAAGTGATTCCAGTTTGCCCTGTTTGGAGATTTGGCAATTTCTTCTTGATACTAATAAAACCAGAATGAATCACGATGTAAGAAGCTTGATTTAGAATCATAGATCAGTGTCGAATCACCCTGAAGTTGACTCAAGATCATAGGAGTTATGATAAAGAAGTTATCCCACTTTTAACCGAAGTGATTCCAGTTTGTCCTGTTTGGAGATTTGGGAATTTATTCTTGATACTAATATAACCAGAATGAATCACGATGTAAGAAGCTTGATTTGGACTCATTAATCAGTGTTGAATCAGCCTGAAGTTGAATCAATATCATTCGAGTTATGATGAATAAGTTATCCCACTTTTAACCGAAGTGATTCCAGTTTGCCCTGTTTGGAGACTTGGCAATTTCTTCTTGATACAAATAAAACCAGAATGAATCACGATGTAAGAAACTTGATATGGACTCATAAATCAGTTTAGAATCATCCTGAAGTTGAATCAATATCATTGGACTTATGATGAAGAAGTTATCCCACTTTTAACCGAAGTGATTCCAGTTTGCCCTGTTTGGAGATTTGGGAATTTATTCTTGATACTAATAAAACCAGAATGAATCACGATGTAAGAAGCTTGATTTGGACTCATAAATCAGTTTAGAATCATCCTGAAGTTGAATCAATATCATTAGACTTATGATGAAGAAGTTATCCCACTTTTAACCGTAGTGATTCCAGTTTACCCTGTTTGGAGATTTGGCAATTTCTTCTTGATACAAATAAAACCAGAATGAATCACGATGTAAGAAACTTGATCTGGACTCATAAATAAGTTTAAAATCATCCAGAAGTTGAATCAATATCATTGGACTTATGATGAAGAAGTTATCCCACTTTTAACCGAAGTGATTCAAGTTTGCCATGTTTGGAGATTTTGGAATTTATTCTTGATACTAATAAAACCAGAATGAATCACGATGTAAGAAGCTTGATTTGTACTCATTAATCAGTGTAGAATCACCCTGAAGTTGAATCAATATCATTGGAGTTATGATGAAGAAGTTTTCCCACTTTTAACCGAAGTGATTCCAGTTTGCCCTGTTTGGAGATTTGGCAATTTCTTCTTGATACTAATAAAACCAGAATGAATCACGATGTAAGAAGCTTGATTTGGAATCATATATCAGTGTCGAATCACCCTGAAGTTGACTCAAGATCATAGGAGTTATGATAAAGAAGTTATCCCACTTTTAACCGAAGTGATTCCAGTTTGTCCTGTTTGGAGATTTGGGAATTTATTCTTGATACTAATATAACCAGAATGAATCACGATGTAAGAAGCTTGATTTGGACTCATTAATCAGTGTTGAATCAGCCTGAAGTTGAATCAATATCATTCGAGTTATGATGAAGAAGTTATCCCACTTTTAACCGAAGTGATTCCAGTTTGCCCTGTTTGGAGACTTGGCAATTTCTTCTTGATACAAATAAAACCAGAATGAATCACGATGTAAGAAACTTGATATGGACTCATAAATCAGTTTAGAATCATCCTGAAGTTGAATCAATATCATTGGACTTATGATGAAGAAGTTATCCCACTTTTAACCGAAGTGATTCCAGTTTGCCCTGTTTGGAGATTTGGGAATTTATTCTTGATACTAATAAAACCAGAATGAATCACGATGTAAGAAGCTTGATTTGGACTCATTAATCAGTGTTGAATCACCCTGAAGTTGAATAAATATCATTGGAGTTATGATGAAGAAGTTATCCCACATTTAACCGAAGTGATTCCAGTTTGCCATATTTGGAGATTTGGCAATTTCTTCTTGATACAAATAAAACCAGAATGAATCACGATGTAAGAAACTTGATCTGGACTCATAAATCAGTTTAGAATCATCCTGAAGTTGAATCATTATCATTGATTTGGCAATTTCTTGTTGATACAAATAAAACCAGAATGAAACACGATGTAAGAAGCTTGATTTGGACTCATAAATCAGAGTAGAATAATCCTGAAGTTGAATCAATATCATGGGACTTATGATGAAGAAGTTATCCCACTTTTAACCGAAGTGATTCCAGTTTACCCTGTTTGGAGATTTGGGAATTTATTCTTGATACTAATAAAACCAGAATGAATCACGATGTAAGAAGCTCGATTTGAACTCATTAATCAGTGTAGAATCACCCTGAAGTTGAATCAATATCATTGGAGTTATGATGAAGAAGTTATCCCACTTTTAACCGAAGTGATTCCAGTTTGCCCTGGTTGGAGATTTGACAATTTCTTCTTGATACAAATAAAACCAGAATGAATCACGATGTAAGAAACTTGATCTGGACTCATGAATCAGTTTAGAATCATCCTGAAGTTGAATTAATATCATTGGATTTATGATGAAGAAGTTATCCCACTTTTAACCGAAGTGATTCCAGTTTGCCCTGTTTGGAGATTTGGGAATTTATTCTTGATACTAATAAAACCAGAATGAATCACGATGTAAGAAGCTCGATTTGGACTCATTAATCAGTGTAGAATCACCCTGAAGTTGAATCAATATCATTGGAGTTATGATGAAGAAGTTATCCCACTTTTAACCGAAGTGATTCCAGTTTGTCCTGGTTGGAGATTTGACAATTTCTTCTTGATACAAATAAAACCAGAATGAATCACGATGTAAGAAACTTGATCTGGACTCATGAATCAGTTTAGAATCATCCTGAAGTTGAATTAATATCATTGGATTTATGATGAAGAAGTTATCCCACTTTTAACCGAAGTGATTCCGGTTTGCCCTGTTTGGAGATTTGGGAATTTATTCTTGATACTAATAAAACCAGAATGAATCATGATGTAAGAAGCTTGATTTGGACTCATTAATCAGTTTAGAATCACCCTGAAGTTGAATCAATATCATTGGAGTTATGATGAAGAAGTTATCCCACTTTTAACTGAAGTGATTCCAGTTTGCCCTGTTTGGAGATTTGGCAATTTCTTCTTGATACAAATAAAACCAAAATGAATCACGATGTAAGAAACTTGATATGGACTCATAAATCAGTTTAGAATCATCCTGAAGTTGAATCAATATCATTGGACTTATGATGAAGAAGTGTCCCACTTTTAACCGAAGTCATTCCAGTTTGCCCTGTTTGGAGATTTGGGAATTTATTCTTGATACTAATATAACCAGAATGAATCACGATGTAAGAAGCTTGATTTGGACTCATTAATCAGTGTTGAATCACCCTAAAGTTGAATCAATATCATTGGAGTTATGATGAAGAAGTTATCCCACTTTTAACCGAAATGATTCCAGTTTGCCCTGTTTGGAGATTTGGCAATTTCTTCTTGATACAAATAAAACCAGAATGAATCACGATGTAAGAAACTTGATATGGACTCATAAATCAGTTTAGAATCATCCTGAAGTTGAATCAATATCATTGGACTTATGATGAAGAAGTTATCCCACTTTTAACCGAAGTGATTCCAGTTTGCCCTGTTTGGAGATTTGGGAATTTATTCTTGATACTAATAAAAACAGAATGAATCACGATGTAAGAAGCTTGATTTGGATTCATTAATCAGTGTTGAATCACCCTGAAGTTGAATCAATATCATTGGAGTTATGATGAAGAAGTTATCCCACTTTTAACCGAAGTGATTCCACTTTGCCCTGTTTGGAGATTTGGCAATTTCTTCTTGATACTAATAAAACCAGAATGAATCACGATGCAAGAAGCTTTATTTGGACTCATTAATCAGTGTTGAATCACCCTGAAGTTGAATCAATATCATTGGAGTTATGATGAAGAAGTTATTCCACTTTTAACCGAAGTGATTCCAGTTTGCCCTGTTTGGAGATTTGGCAATTTCTTCTTGATACAAATAAAACCAGAATGAATCACGATGTAAGAAGCTTGATTTGGACTCATAAATCAGTTTAAAATCATCCTGAAGTTGAATCAATATCATTAGTTAGAGAATGAGTAGAATCTGAGTATGCAAAGGTAGAATATAGTAGATTGAAGAGATTAGAAGAGATTAAGAGAGAAAGTAAGAGAATAGGAGCCGATTTGTTCAAGAACCCATTTGGGAGCTCAAGAACACTTAGAGAGAATAAGAACCGAGAGAGACTCAAAAATCCTTGCTTGATTAATGAATGATGAAGTGTTACAAATATATAGAGAAGGATAAAGCTTAATGCAACGGATACAGGATAAGGTTTCAACGGGATCATGTGAAGTCAAGGCTGGAGGAGCGTCCCGTTTGAATCTTGTGGACGAGAGGCTTCACATGCTTGATGCCTTTGGCATCTTGACCAGATGCTCTCCTTTCCAGCTGTGCCAGTCTGTCAAGGGACGAGCTCTCCTTATCCATAAGGTTCGTTGATCCTAGACAAGAGGTAAGCGTGCCCGGCAAGGTTAACTTTCTCCTTTCACCTTTGGTCGATCCATTTCACCTTTTGGTAACCAAGGTGTACGGCCTGGTTGTACGGCTTTGTACGGCCTTGTACGGCCTTGTACGGACACACTTCATTTTGTTCCTTAAGCCTTCTCCAATCTTTGTATCCTCATTACTTATTCAGTTCAACACTCCCCCTCAAGCTTGATCAAGGGAACCGATCAAGCTTGGATGTCATGAGATCTTCCTCGTTAAAAACCTTGCCAAAGAAAACCCTCCTTAGGGATAAAACCTCAGCAAGGAAAAGAGTAAAGACCCCATGACAAGAGGAACTAGTTGAGCCTGGTAAGATCACTGAGCCCCAATCTGTGATGAATGGACTCAAGTGTCTTTTGTCTTGGCGCCTTAGTGAAAACATCTGCCAACTGATCTTCACTCCGTGTGTAGCAAGGTAAGATCACCCCTTGAACTGTCATCTGCCTCACCTTGTGGCAGTCAACCTCAATGTGCTTGGTTCTCTCATGAAACACCGAGTTGGAGGCAATGTGGATAGCTGCTTGGTTGTCACAATGCATGGTCATTGGTGTAGGCTGGTCTATCTCCAAGTGATTCAGGATCCCTTTGATCCACACTAGCTCATTAGTCAGCTTCAACATGGCCC
>CAJHQQ010004436.1:0-28248 GCA_905132885.1 Moricandia moricandioides | reverse complement strand
CAACGTGTGAATTTTGGTTCCCACACTTTGACGCTAGAAGGAGGGGGGAGGGGTCGATTACTCTAACTCATAACCACAAAACGCTTGATCGAAACAACGTTTGGAAATACGAAAGAAAATATCGCAGCTCGCAAAAACGTTGGTAAAACAACTCCAGAAGTGATTTCTCCCATCGCCAACCCTTATGAAAATGCCATAGTGCTTGAGAAAATCGAAAACCAAGTCGCGACTTTTCGCCACAGGTGGAGCACTGAAACTATCTCACGATTTCTATCAATAAACAGAAAGGGAAACGATGAAACCTATCAAACCCCGTAAAGTTCGTCTCATTACCGAGTTGGAAAAATCTCAGCGCATAAGGGTTTGACCAAAAGACCTTTTTCGAAAACTTTTCGGAAAAAAAAAATTCCTCTCCCAGAAATTGCGGAAAAATCTCAGCGCATAAGGGTTTGACCGATGTTACATGACCAAGATCGATCGATGTTGCACATCTGCCATCGATCGATGTCCAGTTCGCAGACAGCCGACTTTCAAGCCCAAGTTAGAGATATGAAACAAGATTACAAGATTACCCTTGGACGAGTTTTGACCTAGACTTTAGGGTTTTATATTTATACTTTATGTATTGCAGCAGAAAAGTGTGCCTGGGGGGGGGTACTGATGGATTAGTCAAACAATAGAATTGTTAAGCTAATTATTAGATCTATTAATATAATTGAGTTTATTGCTTGTTTTCTAGAGTAGCTAACTAGAACCCTGATAATAGGATAGTTAGGCGCAAGCGAGAGCATGGTCTACTACTGGAATCTATTCTGTTGAGCTAGGTTGCTAGAAACAAAAGAGAGTTGATTTAGTCAATCTAGTGAACTTATCAAATTAGGTCATAACGCTTGACTCAAGAAACCATCGATCAACGCAGGATCATTGCCATCGATCGACGATTTTTTTGTGTCAACAAGCGAGAGCTAGGACGTTGGACTTAGTCAGTAGATTAGGCGTGCATGCGAGAGCTGGTGTCGTTTACATTAGATTTCGAGTTCCATGATTAAATACTTTAACTTCTATCTACTATAATCCACTTACCTAAAACCCTAGTGTAATTACATTTGCATCTTGTCAATTTACTAGCATATTTCCATATCTACATTACTATCATATTTCCATATATACATTACTTGCATATTTCAATATTACATTATTAGCATATTTTCATATTTCATCTATACCTTCTAATAAGGAATATTTCCTTGACCTTATTACTTGTTACCAATATATATAGTTACCTAGCTTAGCCTTTTGAAATAAGAAATCTATTGTGTGCCATTGTTCTCTATGGATTCGATCCCTAAGTACTACACCTGATCTCTCTTGACAAGAGTATTATTGTTTTGTGTGTTAGGATTAAGGGTTAATTTGACAGTTGTTTGTTTAGGATATTATTACCCTATTAAAACATAATAACACACCCACGTTATCGATCGACAGTGTGTGAACGAGATTTGATATGTTCACCAAGCTAATTAGACCAGCTCTCGCATGCGCCTAACAACCTAGTTCGATGGAGTCTATTATGGCACAGAACCTACTCTCGTATTCGTCCATGTCCTACTTTCGAGATCCTAGTTAGCTACTCTAGGATGCAAGCATTAAGCACAACTCAATTTATGGATATTAACTTAACCTAGCAATCCTACTTTTGGCCTAATCCATGATTGCTATCATTCAACGCTAAATCTAATTGGTAACTACTCAAACATAATCAAAGTAAGAATAATAATCTGAATATAATGCATAGATAAAATATTGGGGTTCCAATACAAATCTCCCTGAGGAGTTATGAATCTTCTCCCTAAATAAATCCTAAAACTATAATGGAGTGTTGGTGCACACACACACTTTCTGGTGCAATACATAAAGTATAAATATAACTTGGTCAAAACTCGTCCAAGGGTAATCCTGTAATCTTGTTTTAACTCGGGCTTGAAATCGGCTGTCTATGATTTTGTCATCGATCGATGTCAGATGTGCAACATCAATCGATCTTGATCATGTAACATCGGTCGACGCCGAGATAGTGTCGTCAATCGACGACAATCTTGTACTTCGACTCTCACAATGATCAACTATGTATTATTCTCCTCTAAATGCTCCAAAATCTCCAAGTATCTCCAAAACATACTTGGACCTGTAAGGATCTTTAAACATAGCCGAGACACACATAATATACCCTAAACAGAGCCTATAACATGGTCTGAAACTCGTAATAAATATGCTATATCAACTACCATCTTACAAAACTCATTCTTTAGCCTTTCGGCTCGCTGGCTTCTGCCCCCGATTTCCCTCGGTTCCGTTCGAGCAAGAAATCATCTCGCACGGGTTCTTTATCGAGCCTCTTAGGCTTTGTCTTCACCATACAAAAACAAAACAAGTTTTTTATGAATATAGGAAACATTGTACGAAACATTCATCGTATAACTGATACCTAATGTGGAAAATCGTTTCTAACACCATTTGTCATCTTAGCACGGAAAATCCGACTTGACCATCAATCTTGACAAACGCACTTTCGCGCTCGGCCAATTACGCCTTCTGAATAAAGTCTGAATCCGAATTTGGCGTCCTCTTTGGGAAAGATCTAAACTGACATGAACTTAATGCTAACACGAATGTGCCATGGTCTAATCCATGACCAGCAACGTCCACACCTATATGGCTAAACACATCCTTCAGACCGAGGCAAAATATTTGAGCTACCAATGCTCCATCCAATCACTTAATGGCAAAACGACAATCCACGATTACTGTAAAACGGCAAATGGAAATAATTATCGTATAACCCATAATCGAAAATCATACGATGAATTCTTAATATCGAAACTTAGTTGTAACCACCAAGCCGTTAACGGTAAACTTAAACTTGTCAACAACCAACCAAGTTCACTTCACAATTCACAGTGAAGGAAGTCACACATTCCCAGGGTCAAATTTACGCGACCCATTGTTCCTAATTTCTCGCTAACAAATAAAAAAAAATTAACTTCCGACCAGGAACAACAGTTTTGGCTGCGAACATCCGCAAACAAAAAAAACGTTTCTCTGCCGTAAGGTTAAAACAAAACTCTTTCGATGCCACATATCTTCAAGCCCGAGAACATTTCAAGCATGAAATGCGGCATACGAAAGAAGAACTCAACCTTCGACATAGCGAGACGTCGCTGACGCTCGAAGAACTGTTTTTCGTCAAAACTTTCCGAAACGGAATGCTCACCTTAGAAACAGTCCATCCACAACTATAAAGTACACACACCTTCTTAAACATGTATCCTGCACGAAGATAAAAAAATAGTAATATCTACTAATAATTTTGTTGCTGATAACAAAAAAACTCTCAACGTCCTAAACATACTAAGCCATCTCGTAGAGATAGCACTCGAACACCCAACACAAGGGTAATATCGCTATAAAAAGAAATCCAATTTTTTTGTCAGCCCTTTCGGGAGACTTAAAAATTGTCCCGAAGAGATTCTCGATTCCTACCTTACAAGTCGCATAAGCCTAGAACATATCGCGGACATTAAAGCGGGATGGAATCAGGTCGAAAGCGATATTGGAAACGTAAGCTGAAGTAGTCATTGCACCCCCTAAACTGTGGTTAGACCTAAGTCTTACCCTACCCAGCACACTGGTCTCTAACATCTCTAGGCATAGTTACAAACACCCTGATAAGATATTCCAAAATTTGTCTCTTGGCTTATACTTAAACGTCTTCAGAAATCCAGCAGGTTTACACTCTGCAGAAAACTCTCGAAACAGACCACAAGTATAGCAGTTCACCCAGACTTAGATTATGAGATGACAACTCATACTCTTCCATATACATTCACACGAATACAAACGCGCTCTTAAAACAAGAAATACAATTCATTTAAAAAAAAAGGTCGCAAACCGGCTGGGATCCGAAGCCACACTCTGTCAGTCCCAAAAACTTAAATACGGCCACACTCAGCCAAAGTGAACAGCCAACGAGGCTAGTCTCGAGGATGAAAAAGGTCTAATATACAATTCCACAGAAAGCAACATGCCCGATAATCTCTATACGACACACAGCTAAACCATAGAGGTCTCACTGAAATACAGGACGTAAGAACCTTATCTTCGTAACAAACTACGAAAGGCTTGATCCCTTTTACAAGGGTACGTAGGCAGCCTTCACAAGGCGCAGCCCCAATCGTACTGCATTCCGCTCTTGGAGGAGTGAGTAGAACACTTTCGACGGACCTTCTGGGCCATTGATTCCTCCTTACTTACCAAACCTGCCAAACCGCTCGCTAGACCTCACGATTCTAAAGAGCTTGGGGGCCTAACTATTGGGGTCAAAATCGGTCATGACAGAATCATTGCTAGAAAACTCTCGAGAAATATTACCTATCTAAAAAGAAGTATAAATCCAGGAAAAAGAGCTTCGTGTAATTTTAAAGAAAGAAGTTATACGACAAGTTCTCGGATAGGATGGTCCGATCAAAACCAACGACTGTTGGGGTCAACAACGGTCATCTGGAAATCAACGTCTAAAATTGCGGTTCTGTACTGAAAGCTTTCTCGACGCAATCTCGAAAAAAATTCCCGAGCAAAGGACTCGAGAGAAATGGAGCACAAGAAGGAACAAGCAGACAACTCGCCCGTTCGGTGAGTTGGACAGAAGACGCAGTTCAACTCGCCAAACATAAACCTGACCTTATTTCCTCCTTGAACCTTGGCAGATCCATCCCTCATTTTGTCTCGATCGGAGTAATCGTTAGGACTTTACGAAAAAAAACCGCGATGACTCATTTTCCCGAATGAAGTTCATGGTTATCGTATAAACGGAAACGGTTAACTCAACACCACAGTTGTCTAAACTATACAAGAAGTGTGAACTTACTAGATAAAGCCACGTCGTATCATTAATTTTTCTTTCGAAGAAATCATAAAAACGTTTAATTCGAAATACGGCCCAAAGAGGCCTAGAATGCGACTAAAGACCCACTTGCGATTTCACACGAAATTAAGCCCATAAATGTTATGACGGCGTATCTTTACTTGCCGAAGAAGATAAATCTCGCGAAATGGGAAGATAAATGTCAAGTTTCGAAGATAATGATGAAGATGGAGATAGAAAGGAATATTTCCGCGAAGCGTAAACTCAACCTAGAGGTAAAAAAGGATGGGGGGAACCGACCCAAAAGGCCTATAAGGGGATATGAAGCTAAAGGCGTAAGGATCCAAAGATTTAGACCTAGAGGAGCTCTGTTAGCTTGTAACAACTTTGAACTTAGCTGGCTAGACGGAGAGAGTTGTACTCAGACGTTTCTCCATCTTTGTTCGACGATTCTAATTTCCTTAGACAATACAACTCATTGCACTTAGAAACCCTAAGCTTTATTCTCGACAAGCTCGGTTTCTATGACTGGCACTCATTACCAGGTGAAATTGCTCCGGCAGTTTGATATCTTGGTCCACTCTTTTAATTGATCAACGTCCGACTTGATCCTCGAAAGGGGAACATGGGCTGTCTTTCTTAAAGTCTAGTGCCAAATCTTTCAAACCTTTTTCGTCTTTTTCATCTATTGCTAAGCGAGTTGCAGCCACATAGGTTTCTCTCCAAAAAAGGTGGTAGAGCTAGCAAACTTAGTCTCTTTTTACTGCTTGTGTTATACAAATTCCTTTGTGATCCAGTTTCCGGACAAGCTCCATGTACGCTTTTGTGTTCGGAGCGCTCGTACGCAAATTCGAAATAAAGATCAATTGTTTTCTAAATTCGTTTTGTTATCTTTTCATGTTTTCCAATTTTACTCGATTACTTGTCGTTGGATCTCGCAGAGAATCCGAGACCTCAGGGAAAGTTAGTGTTTCTAGACTTTCCTTAATTTACGAAAAATCGACAGTGTGAATTTTGGTTCCCACAACGACCACATTGATGGGGTATTGCAACAACACTATTTGGGTATTTATCTATTCTTTTGGAGATTTATAATTCTTATGTTCTACAGGATGGGATTTCAGTGAATTTGACTCAGAAGAAACTTGAAGTCCATGCTTTTTGTTCGATACAGAGATAATGAGAACAGCTGAAAGGACCCAACACTCTCTCATCAATCCATGAGCTCAAATGTCCCACATAGCCTCTCTCCCTCATCACTCCATGAACTAAAATTGCCCCAATAGCCTCTCTCTCATCACTCCATGAGCTCAAATCTCCCATATAGCCTCTCACTTATCACTCCAAGAATTCAAATCGCCCACCTAGCCTCACAAGCTTCTCAAATCACCCACATAGCTCACATGAATTCCACATCGCCCGCATAGCGCATGTGAGTTCTCAAATTTCCCACATAGCTCACATGAGTTCTTAAATCGCCCACATAGTTCCCATGTGTTCTCAAATCACCTCCGAGAATAATCGTCAAAATGCATAAGTTGTAAAACGGTCCGAAATGGCCCAAAGCATGACGAAACCAACTTATTGTCCACAACAAGGATGGGCCCATAGTACAATGACGATTCATAAGATTAGGGTAAAGATAAATGGAAGATAGGATAAATCCAAGACTTCCAAGATAAACATGAAGGTAGAGAAGAGAAGGAAAACTTCTACAAAGGGATAAACTTGAATTATGGGCTAAAAGGGAAAGATGGCCGACCTTGGAGGCATATATAAGGAGAGCCAAGGCGAGGAGCACCAAAACAATTTTAGGCACTTAAAAAATCTCTACACTTAGGAACATTATGGATTATTTTCCACATGCTTAGTTTTCTGGGTAAACGACCTATTTCACATCATAAATATCATATAGTAATATTCCCACACAAACTTTCATCTTCTTTGTAATTGGACACAATTAAACTATCTTAACCTATTACCCCCTAATCCGAAAGATTGAAACTTGAATCCACACATAAAAAGATTGAGCTTGGTTTTAGTGGTTTATGACGTTAACCTATATTAAACCCGTTGATATTGGTAAACTTGAACCAAATGAAGATCCAACTACAAACCAATTAAAACCCGACCGGTGAAACTTCTTTTAAAATCCCAAATAGAACATGAAAAACCCTAAAAATTGAATTTTAAAATTTGATTGTCTAAATCTCTATCGATCGAAACTAATGATGTCTGGATCATCAAATCCTACAGTCAGAGCTTTGAGTGGATCATCTAACCCGCTTTATTGAATTTTTGTTTGGTCATATCAATGAATCTAGAGAAGGAAACGGAAAAAAAAAACTTCAAACAAAAAAATCAAAATTACAAGTGATAAATCATAGATTATAATATGGGTATGTTATATTTGGATAAAACTCACAAGAATTAGTTAAGAAAGCAGTAAAGGCAGTTCGATCACTTGTTCAACTCTGTAAATTGAACGATGTTCGGCTTGATCCTCGAAAGGGGTACGTAGGCATCCTTTCATAAGTCCATCCAAATCAATCAAAACCTTTTTCGTATTTTTTTAGTCTTTTGTTATCGAGCTTCATATCAAATAGGTTGAAGGTTTTAGGTGGATAGAACTAGAAAATTTGCTGACAGCTCTTGCAGACGAAGCTTTTACTATATGTTGTAACGATCTCAACGCTCTTACGCAGATTCTAAATAAAGATCTATCATTTCTTAATTCATTTTTTTCCTGTATTTTCCGTGTTTATTTGATCACTTGTAGTTGGCCCTCGCAGAGAATCCGGATCCTCAAGAAAAATTGAAAATCTCTATTTTTCTCTATTAACAAATTTTTGGGTTATTTCTTGTTCCTGGTCTCAACCACAAATCAGACTCCAAAAATCTTTGGGTCCTGCTGGTTCTGGGTCTCAACTACAAATTAGGCCTCTACGTATTCAATGTTCTCAACCAGGAGCAGTCATTACCAGCATCAATATCAGCAGGTACTCCACTAGCAACAATCAAGCATGCCCTAGACTAAACCAATGCGTGCAGGTTCCCAACTTTGCCCCACATGAGAAAGATGAAAGGTCCTAAAGCAGGATAGAATATCTTTTTCCTGGTTTATGACTTCGGCGAATTCCAAAAGCAGGAGGAGTCAGAAGGAAAAATCTTGGGAATACTATGGGCATACAATACCACCACTAAGAGGTAACTCGAAAATCACCTTAATCTCTAGTTTCTAGCTTCTAGGTAGTATTCTAAACTAGAACGGCTAAATAGTTAGGTGAAGAGAACACATTTGGAGTACTTAGCGAATTACATAGGTATTCTCTCGTAAATAGAACAATGACCATAGTTATAGAATAAATAAGTACATCTCACTGGAGGTGGGAATTAATAAGCTTTTGAGGAATAATTCTTTAATGAAGTTCTCTGGAAAAGACAAGAACCAACCAAAAGAAGGAGGAACCCTGCCTAAACTCCAGGAAAGTTGCAACGACTTCTCTGCCGCATGCCATAAACATTTTTCCCACAGAAGGAGGCGAAGAAAATTTTAACTCAACATCAAGACATGATGGCCATTGATTCCCTCACTTCATTGAAGGCAAAAGAAGCCAGGAAAATACCCATTCCTGATATGAGTCTCTGTCAAAGAAAAGACTTTAACCTTACAGCTAGAAACTATGGCCATCTCCGGCTATCTATTCAGAAGAAAAATGACTACATCTAGTCCAACGCTGAGAGAAAGCCAAGATTGCAACTAAGAGCAAAATTAAATGTGAGTTTATTGATTCTCACTTTTCGGGGAATCAAACTCCAGAAACTCTGCGAGTACTAGCCTTGCCAATAGTAAAGCTCAGGCCACCTTACGACCGGTTTTCCTAGTAATGTACCCTACCAAACTTCTAAGGGAAGCAAAGATGAGTACCTCTACAAGTTCCCAAGGAAGCTAAGGAAATGTACCCTTACAAGTTTCCAAGGCTACAAGCTTCTACAAGGTTCTAGGAACCAGACGTTCAAAGAAAGAAAATCAAGGCAACGCGTCTATATAGATTTCCTAGACCAAGTGCCTGTACAAGTTTCTAGGAAACAGGAATTTCCAGTAAGGGAACCAAGGATGCGTGCCAGTACAAGCTTCCAATGAAGTAGGTCCAAGGCCACATGCCATCATGAACTTGTAAGGAAGGCACATCCAAGAGAAAAAGAAGAGGCAAAAATTTAAGGGTTAACCTAAGAGGCAACATGCATCAACAAATCCCATTAACTACCCACAAAAAATGGCATGGAAGATGAAGCAACGAGTCATAAGGAGCTGAGAGTGGCTCACTGATATGTCATGGTTTTACCTGATTTGACCCATGATATATATATATGGTTTTAGAGTCTTTTATATGCAATTGGTATTATTTTAGAGTTTTTACAGGTTCAAGGATTCATTGGAAGCAATTTGAGCTTTTAGATAATTCTGGAGAATTGAAGAATGCTCAGCCGAAAACTCGAAGTCAGAATTAGAATACGCGGAAACCATCGATCGACGTCTCACCATGAGTGTTGATCGACGGTCAACACTTCCGAGAGTTAATAGAAGATTTGAGAAAATCACAATTTCACCCAGAATTTCCATTATTTGCAAGACAAGTCTCTTGCCGCATGTTAGACTATTTATTAGGTTTCTTAGTTGTTTTGCAAGATACACTTGTTTTACAACCGTTTTGATACTCGCAACTTTGACGGCTACCATGGGAGAGAGAGAGAGATATGTTCCATTTACAGACTAAGATCTTGAACTTCTTTGTTTCTTATTGTTATTTCTATGCAATTCATTCAGGTATTCATCATGTTTATTACAATCATGTCTAAGTAGTCCATGGTTAGATTTAGGGTTCTTCTAGAGTAGCTAATGGCTTGCTTATGTTATGAAATTGTTAGGATTATTCTAATTAGTTTTTCGTTTAAGTAGATCTTAATGCTAAGTTGAATCTGATCACCTCAACCTTAGATTATAGGATGTTGTAGAGCAAGCGAAGCTTGGCTATACCCTGAAACATGTCTCAATAACAAACAAGAGTTGAATTATTAGTTTAGAGAACATATCAAACATAAGAATCGTATCTGTTTAGAAGTAGCGTCGATCGACACCATGTAGTGGCCATCGATCGACCCTCTGTTAAGAATCATGAGAGTATCTTACCTAAACCATAGATTTTGAGTTTAGAATATCGCTTCACTAAAACCATTAACATTCTATTAGTCCGCATTACTTAGTATACTTGAGAGTTCCCCTAAGTCTACTCCTTCCCACTAATCTTTACAACTAGACCAATCCTTAAATCACTATTCATCAATTAATACTTTCATCTAGCTTTATTTCAAAACAATAAATCTATTGAGTAATCTTAGAGTCTCTGTGGATTCACTCCCTAAGTACTACACTGAACCTTTTATTTCAGAGGCTAAAAAGTAGCTCATATGGTCAATTTGAGAGTGCATAATAGATCTACATCACTCACCCTAGCGGGAGCAGAGAACAGCCAGAATAAGTCATTAGACGACGCCTTCAAATGGAGGAAATCTAAGGAATATAAGCTAAGCAAAATTTATGGATGATCAACAGCATGAACAGATTTACTATGTCCTAATATTCAGAAGAAAAGGCTAATCTATGCGTATGAAGCAAAGATGCTTACTCTTACGCAGAAAATATTGTCTCTAATATGTCTACTCTTGCATAAGAAGTGAGGGTGCTTAATACACGGTAGGAAGAATCGTCTTAGCCATGTCGACTCCTGCTATCCAAACGGAATCGGCTCCAGACCCAGGACAAGTCCTGCCTCCTAGTCAGTTTCGACTCGAGGCATATGAGAGTCAAGCCCATGCTATCAATCCGAAGGAAGGAGAAGTACTGTTGCTTTACCTGATAGAACCCAAGCACGTAGAGAGTGTTTTCCTGGTGCAAGAAGAAAGAAGCAAGCATTTTCCATGTGTACTGCAGAAACCCATAGACTCGATACAGCCGTCCGGAAAAACTAGCCATATATCAGTCATAGCAGCCATGAAGTTATTGCTTTACTTCCAGGTTCATCCGATCGTGGTGGTATATCACTATTTTGAAAAATTATGCTCCATAAGAAACTGTACAATGGATAATGGCCAAGTGGGCAGAAGTGCTCTCAACATCCCACAACCTCTGTGTTTTCAAGAGGATAAATCCCTGACCTCCGGGCTTCAACTGGGAAAATCCTAGAACCTGATGGTCTCAAGAATATATATCCAAGATTTTTGAATGCCCGAATGGAAAGCTTTGAAACCAGCAAAGAATATATGATAATGCAGGAAAAAGTGTCCCACAAATTTTCGGCGACCAGGAAGATATCTTATAGAGTGACATGGGTGTGTTTATTGTTCTAGCAGGGTATAAATATCCTAAACAATTAACTATCAAGCTAACCCTTAATCCTCACACAAAACAATACTATTGCCAAGAGAGATCAGGTCAGTACTTAGGGATCGAATCCACAGAGAACAATGGCACACAATAGATTTCTTATTTCCAAAGATTAAGCTAGGTGATTATATATATATATTTGCAACAAGTAATCAATTTAAGGAAATGTTTCTTATTAGAAGGTGTAGATGCAATATGGAAATATGCTAATAGTGTAAATATTGAAATATGCTAATAGTGTAAATATGGAAATATGATAATAGACTAACTAGATGCAAATTTAAATATGCTAGATCTAGGGTTTTCAAGCTCAATCAATTATACGAAAGAAGAAGCAAGGATATGTAAATATTCTAGAACTCAAATATTAACTATTATGACCCTTTTAACTCTAACTCTCGTATGCGAGCAAATGAAAAGACCATCGATCGATGGCTAAGGTCTGGTGTCGATCGACGGTGAAATCAGAAGGAAGTGTGAACGAGATTTGATATGATCACCAAGCTAATTAGACCAGCTCTCGCAT
Organism: Moricandia moricandioides; assembly: GCA_905132885.1. Taxonomy (NCBI): domain Eukaryota; kingdom Viridiplantae; phylum Streptophyta; class Magnoliopsida; order Brassicales; family Brassicaceae; genus Moricandia; species Moricandia moricandioides. The sequence goes on along the minus strand of CAJHQQ010004436.1, from coordinate 16,356 downwards.
GCGCCTAACAACCTAGGTCAATGTAGTTTATTCTGGCACAGAACCTATTCTCGTAGTGGCCCATGTATTACTTTCGAGATCCTAGTTAGCCACCCTAGAATGCAAGCAATAAGCACAACTCAATTTATGGATATTAACTTAACCTAGAAATCCTAATTTTGGGCTAATACATGTTTGCTATCATTCAATCCTAAATCTAGTTTATAACTACTTAGACATGATCAAAGTAAGAATAATAATCTGAATATAATGCATATATAAAATAATGGGGGTTCCAATACAGATCTCCCTAAGGAGCTATGAATTTTCTCCCATAAATCCTAAAACTATGATGGAATGCTGGTGCATACATGCACACACACACTGGCTCACTGCCCCCTTCACACACACACACACACACAAACACACAAACACACACACACACACACACACATACTTTTTGTGTCATACATAAAGTATAAATATAAAATCCTAAAATCTAGATCAAAACTTGTCCAGGGGTAATCTTGTAAACTTGTGTCTTGTCTCTAACTTGGGCTTCAAATCGTCTGTCGGCGATTTGTACGTCGATCGATGGCAGACGTGCAACATCGTAGATCTTGGTCATGTAACATCGGTCGACGCGAAAGTATTTCCGTCGATCGACGACAGTCTTGTACTTCGACTCTCTCAATGATCAGCTACGGAATATTATCCTCTAAATGCTCCAAAAGCTAAAAGTATCTCCATATATTTTCAAGACGTACCTGGACCTGTAAAGACCTTAAAACATAGTCTAGACACACATAATATACCCTAAATAGAGCTTATAACATGGCCTAATACTGGTAATAAATGGGCTATATCATAGATCTTAAAGACATTCTGGATGCCCCACATCCAATCGACATATAGAGTGGTCCACCTCAGGGGAACAGAGTACGATAACACATTGAGTCAATACAGCCTCCATATTTGAGACAGTCAATAAGAAATCACCTTCGGGTCATGAAACAATACTCCTTAGAACCTCTGGGTTCTCAAGGACAATATATACAGATTCTCCTAGATCAAAGCTTCAATTCCTTAGAAATTCTAGGGGTAAGATAAAGTATAAATATAAAACCCTAAAGTCTAGGTCAAAACTCGTCCAGGGGTAATCTTGTATCTTGTCTCTTACTTGGGCTTGAAATCAGCTATATGCGATTTGGTTATCGATCAATGTTAGACGTGCAACATCGATCGATCTTGGTCATGTAACATCGGTCGACGCCAAGGTTGTGTCGTCGATCGACGACAGTCTTGTATTTCGGCTCTGAAAAAGATCATCTACGGATTATTCTTCTCTAAATGCCCCAAAATCACCAAGTATCTCCATATATCTCCAAAACGTGCCTGGACCTGTAATGACCTTAAAAAATAGCCTAGACACACATAAGAGACCATAAATAGAGCCTATAACATGGCTTGAAACTGGTAATAAATAGGCTCTATCAACTCCCCCAGACTTAACCTTTTGCTTTTCCTCAAGCAAACAAGTCTGCGAAAGAGGTTTTGAAAAGCGAAGACTCACATAATTTCTAAGTATAATTGTCACCTTATTTGTTCTAGCCACATCCAATCAAGTCAATCACAGAGAAACTTTATATACCATATCCTAGTATATCAACCAATTCCATTCTACCAACAACTTAGAGAATTCTAGTTTGACTTGCCCTCTACTGATTTCATTTCTTTGCATAAAATAAAAGTGCAGGCTTTACCTTGAGAATATCGATCAAAGGATATGTGGACTCTTACCTATGTCAGTATCTGAACACACATGTAGCCTTCTCTGATTCCTTTCCTCTCTTTCTTCTCACTTTTTCTTAGTCAATTTCTCTCTTCTTTTGAAGGTATCATTTTATTTTATTTTAATTGACTGAGATATTTGGATAGGCTTCCATGAATCAAGCCCAGATGGTCTTTTCCACCAGATCATGTTCACTTCTTTTTGACCTTTATCTCTTTCTAGGATCATATGAATCAAGCTTTAATGGTTGCAGCCACCAAATCATGTTCGACGCCATTTTTTAATCTGAAGGGGAGAGAGAGGGGAATCAGAAGCACACACACTTTTATTTTCTAGACTTGCAGAAGGAATCTGGTCCAGTGTATGCCAAATCCAAAAGCAAGCAAATAATGTCAGGATTAGTGTTGGAAATCATCTTTGGTTCCTTCACACTTTCTAAGCAAGTGTGATATAGTGGAAGGATGATCCACTTTAGTATCTCTAGTAATCTCTGCAAAAAAAAAACCTTCTAAGAATGGTGCTAAAGTGTGGTTAGTCAATAATAAATTTTGATCATAGTCCTCTCAATAAAACTTTTTCAAAAAACTTATATATAGATAGTAAATAAAACTCAAAAACAATAAAATAGCGTTAGCGAACCTCCCCCAAACTTAAATTACATTGTCCGAAGTGTAATCCGCCCCGGATTGGTTATGAAAAATCAAATCATAAGTAAATAGCTTTAGAATAGAACTCGATACCTCTCTCTATGCAAGAGAATGTCGATCGATGGTACGCGGGTTTGGTCGATCGATGGTCGCAATCCATTGTCGACGGATGGTGCCTCTCTAGTGTCGCTCGATGGTGATTTAAACAATCTGTAAAAACGAAGTAAAACTCAAAATAAATAGTAGTGTAAGTAAAAACTAAATAAAAATTACTAAACAGTGGGTTGCCTCCCACTCAGCGCTTGGTTATAGTATTAAGCTCGACGTTTTGAACTTTCTGACTTGAATGGAGGTGGATCAACACTTAGAAAACAAGTGTGCTATTCTGAAACCATGTACCAACGAAGCTTCGCATTGTTTCATCTCCTCTGGCTCTCTCATTCTTTATTATCTCCTTAGTAACCTCCACTGAATGAATTCTCCTTGGTAGATTCTCAATACTGCGCTGTAGCATTCCAAGTCTGGCAGCTGTAGTTTCTGATATATCCTCCAATTTCTGAGAAATATCTTCTTTCATCTAGCTCTGAGAAAAAGTAATCTCATTAAACCTTTCTTCTAATTGTTTTTCTGCTGTGCACTTCTGTTTGTCGAAATCAGTATCGATTGATGGCACTGCCGTCAATCGATGTCACTCTATCTGGTCCACTCGCATGCTGTCTTTGAACAGTATCCAAATCTCCCTTTATCTCATCCATGTGTGTAGTCAAACTGGTGAGTCACTTGTCTATAAGATAGTAGACATCATCAAGCCTCTTGTAGAAATCATCTAATGACATCTCTTGAGCTTTGTAGATCTCATTCACAATATCGTCACTCTCTGCTTTGTTGTATGTCTTTGGGTTATGCCTAGAAATAACGATCTTTGCTGCATATTCAGTTAAACATATGTAGATGTACTCAACCATAGTAGCTCTCTCTAGAACTGCCCTGATATCTTCTTCTTGCACATTCACAAGTCTTCCATCTAGAGCTCGTGCATTACCATTCTCATCTCTGTAGATGCCATAGTCATCTTTCTTTTCCCAAAAGAAAATTCTTCTGCCATACTCTACTCGACCGTCTATTAGTAGGGGATTTATCCAACTGATCGGTCTTGGAGTTTCTGAAGTAAAGGGGTTAAATGTAAAGAACTCATGGACTCGTGGAATAGCGGTATCAATTGATGCATTCTTCTTGTTGTTGATTGATGGTTGAGTTTAGATTGGCTCGTGCTTCTGCTCCTTGTTATTGATCGATGCTGGTACCGGTGCGTCGATCGATGGCTGTTTCTGTTCAAATAAATTCCCTGATCGTTTAGCCATATTAAGGGCGTCTGCTACATCCTCCTTAGGTAGAGTTAGAAATCTCCCATAAAGATATTGTGCACGTCCTTCTGTATCTCTAAAAATTCCAAACTCATCTGGTCTGAGATAACCATCTTCTGTATCTGCTGCTCCAAGTAAATGTTTTGGTTTTCGTTTGATGTCGTTCGATGGCCAAGATATGTCGACGATTAATGTTCTAGGGCCCACTCTCGCGTTCATTACCCAACCATCTTCTTCTTCCAGTGCCAGGCTGCGAGACTCAGTCAGCTCTTCCTCTTTGTAATCTTCATTTTATTCTTCGTAAGCTCTAGCGTATCCTGCGTAAGCCTGATTGGTGTCAATCGCTGGCGTATGTGGACCGTCGATTGATCGATGCCCGATAATTAGCCTGGTGAAAAAAAGGTTTTCGGCTCCATTAGCCATTGCACGTATGTCTGCCACATCTTCCTTTGTGACATGTAGAATTTTGCCATCCATAGTTCTTGCATTACCATCTCAATCTCTCATAATACTGAACTTATCTGGTTTTATATAACCATATTCCCTTTCGCATTCTGCAGTTGAATCTCGTTCGGTTTCCGTTTCATTCCCAGTATCGATCGATGGTGTATGGTTGCCATCGATCGATGTCGATTTCCCGGGTTGAATGGAAACATGAAAAACACAATCCTCTTCCATAGCAATCCCTCGGTATTCATTTATTTCTTCGTGTTTGTAATCTTCGTCGTACTCGAGGTAGATTGTGTTGTAGTCGAAGTCTCCATTGTAGGTGTTGACTTGTTCAGATGTTTGAGTGTCAATAAATAGGAGAGGGTAGGTGTCGATCGATTTTTTAACTGTAAGGACGTCGATCGATGTGTTGGTTGGGGTGTCGATCGATGCTCCTTCTTCCGATTCCTCACCGAACTCGTAATCGCAGAAGCATGTGGCCACAAGCTCTGCATCATTGCACAATTCGATCATGGTAGCCTTCGTTCTTGTTTTTGACAGGTTCATAAAAAATATTTTTATCAATTAGAGATAGATACAACCTTTTTAACTTCATGTCACATATGGCTCCCACAATAGCCATGAATGCTCTCCCAATTAGTAGAGAAGAGTTCCAGTCTATCCTGATGTCCATCACATGAAAATCTTTTGGAACTAAGGTATTGTTGATCTGCACTGGAACATCTTTTACCATCCCTCTTGAGTTCACTCTTGAGCACTCAATGAATGTAAAAGAATCGTTGGAGGGTTCCACTTTCAGGTCCAACTCCTCTGCCATACACTTTGGCATAATTCTCACTGAAGATCCAGTGTCACAAAGGGCGTTGGGATATTTGTTTCCTTTGATGAAGCATTGAACCACGAATTTTCCAGGATCACTTTTCTTCTTCAGGCAGGTCTTCTGCTTCATCTTCTCTCAAAGGTGATTGAACATTATCTCTATGTCATCATCTGTCTCCCTTGTTTCCCTGAAAAACATCCACAATCTGAGAGTATAATAAGCTTCATAAAAAGAAATATCTAAAGGAATTTTAAAAAATATTTTAGCAAAGCTATATATCTCTCCTTTTCATTGGCTTCTTTGCGTTGATGTTTTGGGATCTTTTGCCTCCTCTTTGAGTGTCCCTCCACTGTCGATCGACTCTTCTATCACATTGTCGATCGATGTCACGAGAACGGTGTCGATTGATGTTAGTCAATTCACATGAAGACACAAATTCTTTAGGTTTCACAATCGATCGATTCTCTCTAGTTGGTGTCGATCGATGCGAATGAAAAGTTCCAAGGGATATGGAATTTCCCACATGCAAATCGCTGGTTTGGAGATTCTCTCTCTTGACTTCCTGCAAGAAATCATCATCAATAAATGCATTGACGTGGTGCTTTTGCCCAGCATCGATGTTCTCCTTAATCAAGCTCTCATGTCTCTTAATGGTCTCACTTGTTTGCATCACTTGATTCTCCTGTTTCCTCACATGAGTACTGAGATTTTTGAACTTGGTGTTGAGGTTGAGGTAGAGACTATCTATCTTTCCATTGAAATCAATAGTCATCTTCTGCTGTCCTTCTAAAACTCTGTCAACCATTACTTCAATCTTGCTTTCCGGACCTTCTGGAGGAGGATTCTGGTAGTAGGAGGATCCATAAGTCCTGTTGTTGTTGAAGGGCCTTTACTGTGAATTCTGATTAAAGTTGCTCCTTTGACCAGTACCATAGGAGTTCCTGTTGAAGCCTGGATTCCCTTGTCTCTGGAAACCATTCCCATTAATGTAGTTTACATCTTCTTCTTCAAGCTCATTTTCTCCAGACTCAATTGTTTCCACTTTTGCGAAAGTAACCTGTTTCTTGAAAAATCTCTGAACACTATCTAGTTTTACCTTGACCTCTTGAATCTGCTCCTTTCTTACAACTAGAGATGATTTTCTTCTCTCAAAGTCAGTGTTATTGGTGCTGCTGCTGGATGCCAGATTCTCAATCAATCTCGTAGCTTCTTCAGGGCTTCTGGTCTGAAATTTCCCTCATTAGCTATGTCCAAAGCTATATGGTATTTTAATCCAATACCTCTGAAGAAAGTGCTGAGAAGCTGCACTTCGTTAAACCCGTGATGTGGAAAGTTTCTCTGGTATGACTTGAATCTGATTCACTAGTTTCTGAAAGACTCTGAAGGTTCTTGTGAAAAAGTTGCAATCTTGCTCCTCATATCTTCTGCTCTAGCGTCATCAAAGAAGTTACGCGAGAAAGCATTTGTGATGTCAGTCCAGGATATCAGGGATCCTGGTGGTAGTTGCTTAAGCCAATATGAAGCTTCTCCTGAATGTGAGTACTTGAAGAGCTTAAAAAATGATAGTCCTCAGGGACTCCATTGGCTTTAATAGCAGTCATTATATCCTCAAATCTCTCCAGATGATCCATAGGGTGCTCATGTGGCAACCCATGGTAAGGTGTCTGCGCTACAAGTCTGAAGAAAGCGGGCTTGATCTCAAAATCTTTTCTCTGAAAAGCTGGAAGACAATGGCGGATCTGTTGGCGTAGAACTGGTATGGACGGTTGTAGTCAGCCAACGTTCTCTGAACAGCTTGGGTGTTAACTTCAGATTGAGCTATTGCAGCGCCTTGTCACGAACTGATTTCTTCACAGCAATCAGGACGTGCGGCCTTAACACCTTTCACCCTTGTGGTTTGCTAAGTCGACCTTTCGGACAAACTGATCAGCACTTAGAGAGAGAGTGGGACGTTTTTTTAGAGAAGGCAGAGCTTTTGAAGTGTTTTTCTTATTTAGAACTGGATGTATTACAAGGGAGGATCTCACCCCTTTTTATACAAAATCACCTCCTCAACAGACGGTGGAGATTAAACCGATCTAACGGCTAATAAGAGTTCCCTCTAATGAAGTAACTTCAAGGTGAAGTACCCTCCCCTTAAGTAACTTACCCCTTAAGATAGCCCACATTATTTTACATTATCCTTACTTAGATATTTTACAAAGCAAAACATTTAAGTAAATACTAAGTTTCCCCGGGACCTTCTCGGCTCATCCCGGTTCCGTTCCAATCCGGATGGGGCGTGACATCCTCCCCCACCTAAGGCGGTGACGCCCTCGTCGCCGTGTATACCTTCAATGCCTCCCGGAACTGCCATAGATCGTTTTCCGGTTCCCACGTTGCTTCAGCCTAAGGTAGTTCCTTCCACTTGATTAGAAAATGGGTTTGTCTCGGGACTCCTTGCTTCCTTACCTCTTTGGATGCCAACACTTCTTCAATGTCCTTGTCATAGGACTTGGTCATGACTGGTGGTGCCCTTTCTGAGACGCCTCTATTTTGGTCGTCCTCATCAGCATGGTAAGGCTTCAGATTGCTCACATGAAAGACCGGGTGGATCTTCAATGTGTCCGGCAGGTTCAGTCGGTAGGAAACCTTCCCCACCTTTCCAACCACCTCAAACGGTCCTTCGTATCTCCGGATCAAGCCTTTGTGTAGACTCTGGAATGCCTTGAACTGTTGTGGAAGTAACTTAACAAGGACAAGGTCGCCCACTAAATACTCCGAAGGCCATCGTTTCTCATCCGCCCACTTCTTCATTCGTTTTTGGGACTTCTCTAAACTTGCTCAGGCAAGATCAGCATGTTCCTCCCACTGCTTAGCCATTATGAACGCCCCTGGACTCTTCCCTTCAGTCTTTGGTGTGGCCAAAGTATGCGGGGTTAATGGCTGTTGTCCCCTTGCAAGCTCGAACGGACTCCGTCCCGTTGCCTCGCTGGGTTGAAGATTGTATGAGAACTGGGCTATGTCCAGCAATTTGGCCCAGTCCCGTTGGTTGGCGCTCACAAAGTGTCGGAGATATCCCTCCAACAAGGCATTCACCCTCTCGGTATGCCCATCTGATTGTGGGTGAAAGCTTGTTGAGAAACTTAACTCTGTTCACAGCATTTTGAACAGCTCCGTCTACAAACGCCCAGTGAATCGGGGATCCCGATCACTCACAATGTTCCGCGGAAGTCCCCAAAATTTCACCATGTTCTTGAAGAACGCCCTTGCTGCCTCCTTCGCGGTACAGTCTCGAGCACATGCCACAAACGTCCCATACTTAGAGAACCGGTCTACCATTACCAAGATGGATCCGAACCCTTCATACTTTGGTAATGCGCTGATGAAGTCGAGCGAAACCGATTGCCATGGTCGCTCCGGGATGGGAAGTGGCTGCAGCAAACCCGCGGAATGTTTATTCTCGGACTTGTCTTGTTGGCAAACTAGACAAGTGTTTACATACAACTCCACGGTATCCCTCATCTGTGGCCAGAAGTATCCAGCTTCAACAAGTGCCATCGTTCTCTTCTGCCCCAGATGGCCCGCCCACCGAGTATCATGGCACTCCCGAACGATATCACGTCGAAGACTTTCCCAGTTTGGGACATAGAGTCGACGACCTTTGGTGAAGAGTAGCCCGTCCTCTACCCAAAATCGATGCACCTGCCCCTCATTGGACAGCTTCACTAGCTCCTTGGCAACTGGATCACGCTCCAGCCCCTCCCGGATCCGAGCCATAATGGTCCCCTTGACTTGGCTCAGGGTCGCTAGTTCCGCCTTCCTACTTAATGCATACGCCACTACATTCACCTTTCCCGGATTATACTCCAATGTGTAATCGAACTCCGCCAGGAAGTCTTGCCATCTCGCCTGTTTTGGGGACAGCTTCTTCTGGGTCTGAAAGTAGCTCGTCGCCATGTTATCCGTTTTGACCGAAAAATGTGCTCCCAGAAGATAGTGTCTCCAAACTCGCAAGCAATGGACGATGGCGGTCATCTCTTTCTCCTGCACCGTGTACGACCATTCCATATCATTAAGCTTGCGGCTCTCAAAGGCAACCGGATGTCCATTCTGCATCAGCACTCCCCCGATGGCAAATTCGGAGGCGTCCGTGTGTAGTTCAAAAGGCAAGTTGAAATCGGGCAAGGCAAGGACATGTTCATGACTTACCGCCGTTTTCAGCTTCTCGAAGGCTTCTCGACACCGATCAGACCAGTCCCATATCTTCCCCTTCTTGATAAGGTCCGTCAGTGGCGCAGCCTTCCTCGAATATCCCTCGATGAACCGTCGATAGTAGTTGACCAGACCAAGGAAAGATCTCAACTCCGTCACCTTGGTCGGGGCCTCCCATTCCATAATCGCCTTGACCTTTGGTTCATCCATCTTCATCTTCCCATGCCAAATGATATGGCCTAGGAACTGAACTTTCTCGGTGGCAAACGTGCACTTTTCCCGCTTCACGAACAGCTCGTTCTCACGAAGAACCCAGAATACTGTCCGTAGGTGATCTACATGCTCCTCCATCGAGTTGATGTAGATGACAATATCGTCTAAGTATGCCACCACGAACCGATCCAAGTAGGGCTGTAGGATCTGGTTCATCAGAGTGCAAAATGTGGCTGGGGCGTTCGTAAGACCTAATGGCATCACCAACCACTCGAACGACCCATACCGCCTTATGCATGCTGTCTTTGGTTCGTCTCTTTCCGCTATCCGGACTTGATAATATCCCTTCTGTAAGTCCATCTTTGTATAGACCTTCGCCCCAGCAAGTCTATCGAAGAGATCCGCGATCAACGGAATTGGATAACGATTTTTGATTGTCACTTTATTAAGGGCCCAGTAGTCCACGCACATTCTCAACGACCTTCGTGCTTCTTCTGGAACAGAACCGGTGCGCCATAAGGTGCCTTGGACTGTCTCAGCTTCCCCGTCCCTAACAACTCGTCGAGTTGTTTCCGTAACTCCTCAAGCTTGGATGGAGCCATCCTGTAAGGCGCCATGGATAGTGGTTTGGCTCCCGGCTCCAACTCGATCTGATGGTCCACCGCCCTCATCTGTGGCCAGAAGTATCCAGCTTCAACAAGTGCCATCGTTCTCTTCTGTCCCAGATGGCCCGCCCACCGAGTATCATGGCACTCCCGAACGATAACACGTCGAAGACTTTCCTAGTTCGGGACATAGAGTCGACGACCTTTGGTGAAGAGTAACCCATCCTCTACCCAAAATCGATGCACCTGCCCCTCATTGGACAGCTTCACTAGCTCCTTGGCAACTGGATCACGCTCCAGCCCCTCCCGGATCCGAGCCATAATGGCCCCCTCGACTTGGCTCAGGGTCGCTGGTTCCGCCTTCCTGCTTAATGCATCCACCACTACGTTCACCTTTCCCGGATTATACTCCAATGTGTAATCGAACTCCACCAGGAAGTCTTGCCATCTCGCCTGTTTTGGGGACAGCTTCTTCTGGGTCTGAAAGTAGCTCGTCGCCACGTTATCCGTTTTGACCGAAAAATGTGCTCCCAGAAGATAGTGTCTCCAAACTCGCAAGCAATGGACGATGGCGGTCATCTCTTTCTCTTGCACCGTGTACGACCGTTCCATATCATTAAGCTTGCGGCTCTCAAAGGCAACCAGATGTCCATTCTGCATCCGCACTCCCCCGATGGCAAAGTCGGAGGCATCCGTGTGTAGTTCAAAAGGCAAGTTGAAATCGGGCAAGGCAAGGACATGTTCATGACTTACCGTCGTTTTCAGCTTCTCGAAGGCTTCTCGACACCGATCAGACCAGTCCCATATCTTCCCCTTCTTGATAAGGTCCGTCAGTGGCGCAGCCTTCCTCGAATATCCCTCGATGAACCGTCGATAGTAGTTGACCAGACCAAGGAAAGATCTCAACTCCGTAACCTTGGTCGGGGCCTCCCACTCCATAATCGCCTTGACCTTTGGTTCATCCATCTTCATCTTCCCATGCCCAATGATATGGCCTAGGAACTGAACTTCCTCGGTGGCAAACATGCACTTTTCCCGCTTCACGAACAGCTCGTTCTCACGAAGAACCCAGAATACTGTCCGTAGGTGATCTCCATGCTCCTCCATCGAGTTGATGTAGATGACAATATCGTCTAAGTATGCCACCACGAACCGATCCAAGTAGGGCTGTAGGATCTGGTTCATCAGAGTGCAAAACATGGCTGGGGCGTTCGTAAGACCGAATGGCATCACCAACCACTCGAACGACCCATACCGCGTTATGCATGCTGTCTTTGGTTCGTCTCTTTCCGCTATCCGGACTTGATAATATCCCTTCTGTAAGTCCATCTTTGTATAGACCTTCGCCCCAGCAAGTCTATCGAAGAGATCCGCGATCAACGGAATTGGATAACGGTTTTTGATTGTCACTTTATTAAGGGCCCAGTAGTCCACGCACATTCTCAACGACCCTCGTGCTTCTTCTGGAACAGAACCGGTGCGCCATAAGGTGCCTTGGATTGTGTCAGCTTCCCCGTCCCTAACAACTCGTCGAGTTGTTTCCGTAACTCCTCAAGCTTGGATGGAGCCATCCTGTAAGGCGCCATGGATGGTGGTTTTGCTCCCGGATCCAACTCGATCTGATGGCCCACCGCCCTCCTCGGTGGCAAAGTCTCAGACAACTTCGCGGGCATTGTAAGACCCGATCCTGGCCTTTCGACCCAACTGGACCAAATGCCTTACTTTGATCATTTCATTGCTTGTTGATTCATTTTTAAAATCCTTTTATTTACTAAGTCATAATAACATATGAGGTTCATAAATAAATAGACAGATAGCACAGCGGAATAATAAATAAGTTCATATGTATCACTCCAACTCATGTGGTCCGATACATAGTTTCTTAACAGTTTCATAAACAATAACTAATTCCTCTCTAACTTCATCTAGCCACACGCCACACAGCCTTTCACTGATTGAGTCTTCACGGCTCCTTGGCTTGACCAGAACCAATCTCAGATCCTGAAACCATAACCCATAAGCATTAATCTTAACCGAAGACAGAACGATAGATCCTATAATGCTTGGCTTGGTTCCTAGAACTATGGTTAACCTCAATCAACATAATCATAAATATATATATATATATATATATATATATATATATATATATATATATATATATATATATATATATATATATATATCCGACCTATCCACCATACCCCAAGTCATTCAACCAACCACCCCACATGACTTGGAATAGGCAGACAGTTCAGATTAAACAAACGGAAACACAAACAGAACAGTATCGACCACGAACCAGTCCGTCCAACTGGACTATGGTCTGGGTACGATCGGATACCCTTGAAGTCCGGCTCATAAGCCCAATGGACTCCCTTACCTGATCCGGCACTAGGCCTGGATCCAAACAACCGTGTAAGGCCATTACCCAATCCGGATGGTATTACAACCGATCGGACCTTGTGACCCATTACCCCGGCCAAACGACCGTGTACGTGTCCTTGCCCATAAACCACAGACTGAACCATATGGACCGGACAGAACCTGCATCCATTGGTACCGTTTGGAACTCACACCCTTTGGTGACATGCAACCCTTTGATACTCGCACCCTTTGGTACTCGCACCCCTTGGTCAATGACACCCATTGGTCTATGATACCTTTTGGTACTCGCAACCCTTGGTAACTCGTAGCTCTTGGTTACTCGTACCCTTTGGACTCTCATTACCTTTGGCACTCATGACCCTTGGCAACTCGTACCCTTTGGCAACTCGTACCTTTGGGACATTCCAAACGTTCAGACCCACCGGCCATACTTTGGCACGATCCGGACTGACCCGCATAACCGACCCTTGGTCTAGGTTGCGGTTGGGATGTGGATCGATTATGATCAGGGCCGGAACCCATGATCTAACCATCACACCCCTTCGTGTATGAACAGAAAGAGAAGATGAAGAAAGGATGGAATCAGGACTAAGAGGGATCGGATGCAACAATGGGACCAATCGGGACATCGGTTTGACCATAAGGGTTAACCGCATGCACCATGATACCCACGGCCCATTGCCTACCTTGGAAACCACATTAGGGTCTTCCATTTTCTTCCCCTTATCAGACTTCCCCATCCCTGATGAGAAATCCTTTCCCAAACGATTACACTTGCCGGAAAGATCACCCCCACAATCGGCCCACTTTTTGGCCGATAACTCTCTCTCTTCTTCTCTCTCTCTCTCTCTCACGTTTTCTCTGTGTGTTTTTCTCTGAAACTGAATGATAAAAACGTGCAGGGAGGGCCCCTATTTATAGAGGACGAGGGGGTAAGTCTTGCCCCACGAACTAGCAAGACCTTTGGGTGAAAGGGCACCACTTGGTCGATAGGGTGCAACCCTTGACCATCCGCAACCCTTTGCCCATATCAGGCCCTTATTGGGTCGATACCAAGCCAAAACACGTCCCAGACCCACCAGGATTAGCCCATGGCCTAGCCCAAGGGTCCACCAGGCCCCAACCACCATGGCCGGACCACCTTGGCCCGCCACCGGCCCGGACCTAAACCAACCGCCCAGAACCCAAACACTCCGTCCAGCTGAGATGAGCTGATCACCAGCTGGTCCAGCTGACTGAGCTGGTAGCTCAGCTAAATGAGCTGACCTAAGTAGTGTTGAGCTGAGCTGAGCTTGGTCGAGCTGTGTTTAGCTGGTCGAGCTGGCCGTACACTTGGTCCAGCTGCCCAAACACTTGTGCAACTCTTTTAACTTATTTCTTTCCCTTTTCTTTGGTTAAGTCCTTATGACTTAACTCTATTCTGACCATGGAACGTGTTTAACTATATCTAAATGATCCTTAGCTCGTTCCCTCGAACCATGGTCAGTCCCACGATCCTTATTCAGGATTGGGGGTGCTACATGCATCACGTTCTTTTTCTCTTCAAGGACGGCCTCAACGACTTGAGGGATGGACTCCACGTTCTTAGGTTCATCTTCCATCTTCATCATGGCCAAAAACGTGGGTTCACCCTTCTTCACCCCTTTGGTGATTTGCATCGCCGATAATTGCCGCATACCATCCGTCTTTTCTTCCAAGGCTGGGATCATGCACGGTGATCCTTTCTCGAGTATGCACACTGAACTCAATGCAGGCATGGGTATGGCTGAGACTTGTCTCATGAATTCCATACCCAAGACTACCTTGAAGTCGTCCATAGGAATAACTGAGAAATCCACCGGTCTGCTCCAACTGCCCAGCCGCATCCCGACCCTTCGGGCTATCCCGTTGGCGGGATGAGCCTTAGCGTTCATCGTCTTCATCCATCCATCCTTCTTGGACCACTTCACACCGAGTCTCACGGCCTCATCAATTGCCATGAAGTTATGACTGGCTCCCGTGTCCACCATCACTCGGGTCGGTTTGTCGTTGATCCAAGCCTCAACGTACATGAGCCCCTTGCTCGTTGGCTTTACCACCGGGTTAGCCTTTAGGGCGTTGAGTAGCTGCAAAGACCCCATTTTACTTGGCCCCTCTTCCAGAGTCTCGGTCTCCCGATTCTCCATAATTGCGGATAAAGATCCCATCTTCGGGCAATCCTTCATCGCATGTGGCCCCTTGCACACAAAGTAACCTCCCTTAGGAACGAAGGACTTCTTCCTTGCCTCAAAATCCTCCCGCCGAGCACCCCTCTCAAAGCCCCTTGGGTTGGATGGTCGGGTTGTATCCCGTCTTGCTCCCCCCACCTTTGGCCATGACCTGCTCCTTCCTCTTGAAGGACTCGGACGGACCCGAGGTACGGAAGTCAGTCAAAGACTCGGCCACCGCTATTGCCTCATCGACGGTTTGAACACCCCTACACTGCAACTCTTGTTTGGCCCAAGATTGCAGTCCGTCGGTGAAGTAAAACATGAGATCCTCGGCTGTCATGCTTGGAATCTGAAGCATGAGCATTGTGGACTCCTTCGCATAGTCTCGGATCGAACCACGCTGTCGAAGTTCCCTCAACTTCTTACGGGCCTCATAGACAACATTCTTGGGATAGAACCGCCGTTTCAACTCCCTCTTGAAATCTTCCCAAGTATTGATCCGGCAAGTTCCTTGCTTGATCTCTGAGTGCTTCCTTCGCCACCACAGCATGGCCGTGTCCGCTAAATAAGACGTAGCGGCCTTGACTTTGGCATTCTCATCCACCAGGTTGAGATAGTCGAAGTACTGTTCCATCTGCCAAAGGAAATTCTCCACCTCCTTGGCATCCCTCACACCGTTGAACCGGTTTGGTCGTGGAAAGTCGACCCGACCAGCACTGGTTCCTCCAACGGCTCCAGCATTCACGCTTGCCCTCTTGACCAACGTGATGTCCTCCTCCATCACAGTAAAGTGTGCCTTCATCCCCTCGATGTCGTCACGCACAGCTTGAATGGATCCCGTCACCAACTCCACGAGTCGAATGAACCGAAAGTCTAAGTCGGCAGCATTTAGTTTGACTTCCTCAAGCCCACCGAACACAACACCCTCCAACTCAGTGACAATATGCTCGACCCTCTCAAGCTTCTGACCAATTTCACCCACGGCCACACCCAAGGCCTCACTGGAAAAACTCTTCTCCCGCTGGGTTCCAGCACGTGTGGACGTAGCCTCCTTTCCACGTTCCTCCACACCGGATGTCGAACTGACCTCCTTATCTTTACCTCCTTTTGCCATTTCTCACGGACAGAGTCTCCCCTTGTCTGGATCGTAACGTTGCTCTGATACCAACTGTCACGAACTGATTTCTTCACGGCAATCAGGACGTGCAGCCTTAGCACCTTTCACCCTTGTGGTTTGCTAAGTCAGCCTTTCGGACAAACTGATCAGCACTTAGAGAGAGAGTGGGACGTTTTTAGAGAGAAGGCAGAGCTTTTGAAGTGTTTTTCTTATTTAAAAATGGATGTATTACAAGTGAGGATCTCACCCCCTATTTATACAAAATCACCTCCTCAACGGACGGTGGAGATTAAACCGATCTAACGGCTAATAAGAGTTCCCTCTAATGAAGTAACTTCAAGGTGAAGTACCCTCCCCTTAAGTAACTTACCCCTTAAGATAGCCCACATTATTTTACATTATCCTTACTTAGCTATTTTACAAAGCAAAACATTTAAGTAAATACTAAGTTTCCCCAGGACCTTCTCGGCTCGGCCCGGTTCGGTTCCAATCCGGATGGTGCGTGACAGCATGCTTCTTCTACTTCTGCATCAGGGATTACAGCCCTCGGATTGTCTATCTTTTGACCTGCTGCATTACGCAGATGACTGGTGAGGTC
>CAJHQQ010004435.1:0-28287 GCA_905132885.1 Moricandia moricandioides | reverse complement strand
TTACCTAGAATCTTCAAATTTGGATAAATTCAGGAAATTTGGGTGGGATACGCATGATTCCGTTGGCCATTTCTACTTTACGAAAGTGATTGGATATTGAATCGAAAACACTATGAGAAAAACACATAAAGGACCGGTTTCGCAAACTATTTTAAGTCCAAAACCGTTCACCCCAGTTTGAGGCTCCAAACAGTTTGAATTCGTTCCCAAAAATGGCCTTGCGTTATCACTGCAAAACCTGATGGACTTGTGGCGTTTACCTAAAGCCTAAACTTCAAACCTTAAAACCTATACCTTTATTCAATAAAAATTTGGTGAATTTTGCGTGGGATCTGCATGATTCATTGGCATTTACCTACTGTACAAAAGTGTCGTGGATATTAGATCGTAAACACGATGAAAAACGGGCATATAAGCACGTTCCACAACTATGTATAGGCCCAAAAAGATGTTTCACAGCTAGTTGGGCTCTAAACGTGGAAATTTGGTTCCAAACCGGCCAGGCCTTATCAGCTGCCACTCATGGTTGTCCGATGTTTCCCTAAGCCCTAAACTCACTAATTCATAAACCATATAATCCAATTGTGGAATATAAACGGGGTGAATTTGCGTGGGACCCGCCACGCTATGATGTTCTTGGATTTCTAGTTTACGAAAGTGGCACTGGATATTGATTCGAGATAAACAAGTCGAGAACGCATAAAGACCGATGCAAACTAACTTAAACGCCCAAAATGTTTCTCCACAGCCATTTAAAAGGCTCAAAACCGTTTGCAATTTGGGTAAAAAGGAGCCACGTGCCTTATCTCATGCAACTGAATAGTTTTGCGGCGTTCCCTAAATTCTGGAAAACCCAAACCGCTAAACACTATCTTTACAAGCTGCGGAAAATTTGGGTGAATTGCCGTGGGAACTCTGCAAGAATCATTGGATTTTTATACTTTCCAAAAGTGCGTGGATATTGGATCGAGATAAATACTAGTTAACAACTATTTGAGGCCCAACACGTTTCCATAGCGCAGTTGAGGCTCAAAACACAGTTGAATTCTGCGGTCCAAAATGCAAGGACTATCATTGTTATTGACGGTTTGGGGCATTTCCCTAAAACCCAAAAAACCCTATACCCTAACAAAAACCACTAAAACCCTAATACCTCTGTTCTGTTTAGTGAATTGTTATGTGGTTACACAACCATGATTTGTTGCCAATTTTTAAAATCGATGAAAGTATGGATATGATGTGTAAAAATCAGATGACAACAAACCAAACACTAGTTCAGGAACATATTTAAAGGCCCTAAACGTTCCACAAACCAGTTTGAGAACTCCAAAAACGGTTAAATATCGGGTTCAAAAAAATGACCATTCGCGTTAACACAGTAACGTGATGTTTTTGCGGCGTTTCGAGTAAACTCGTAACCCCAACCCTATAACCCTAAACCCTTAGATCTTCAGTTCAGAAATTGGGCGAAATGCACATTGCGGACCTTCATAAGATTCATTGGCATTCCTACTTTACGAAAGTGCATGGATATTGAAGCCGAAAACACGACGCCGTAATCATACATAACGCATAAAGACAGGTTGTAACTAATTAAGGTTAAGGCCCAAAACGTTCTATCAGCCAGTTTGGGTGAAATTGATGATATTAGCGGTGTCCCTAACCTTAAACCCTATATCTCCAATGTCAGAAATTTGGTGAAATTGCGTGGGACCTGTAAGAATCATTGGAATTGTCTACTTTACAAAATTCCGTGGATATTGATCGAGGAAAACACGACGACAAAACGCAGTAGACAGGTTCGCAACTATTTGAGGCCCAAACGTTCCCACAGATAGTTTGAGGTTCAAAAACAGTTGAATTCGTTTCCATAAATTGCCAAGGCCTTATCACTGCCATTGAAGTTAGTGGGCAATGTCCCTATACCAAAACCCTAAAGACCGGTTCACAACTCCTAACCTAAGACACTAAACCATATATCCTTCAATTCAGATAATTTGGGTGAATATGCTAAGACCCCATGATTCATTGGCATTTTTACTTTACGAAAGTGTGTGGATAATGATCGAAATCACGATGACAAAACCCATAAAGACTGTTCACAACTATTTTAAGGCCTAAAACGTATCCACAACATTTTGAGGCTCCGAAAGATAGAAATCAAGTCCAAATATTTTCAGGCCTTATCAAGCCATTGATAGTTTAGAGGCATTTTCATAAACCTAAACCGTAAATAATAAACCCTGAACCCCAATCCTTAAATCCTATAATCTTCATTTCGGAAAATTCGGGTGAATTTGGGTGGGATCCGCATGATTCTTTGGCATTTCTACTTTACGAAAGTGCATGGATATTGATAGAAAACATGTCGAGAAAACGCATAAAGACCGGTTTGCAACTATTTTAATGCCCAAAACTTGCCACAACCCAGTTTGAGGCTCAAAACATTTGAATTCTAGTAAAAAAATGGCCACGCCTTAGCACTACAACTGATGACATTGCAGCGTTTCCCTAAACCCTAAACCCTATATCCTCCAATTCAGAAAATTTGGGTGAATTTGCGTGGGACCTGTAAGAATCATTGGAATTTCTACTTTACAAAATTTCGTGGATATTGATCGAAAACACGACGACAAAACACATAAAGACAAGTTCGCAACTATTTTGAGGCCCAAAACGTTTTCACAAGCCAGTTTGAGGTTCAAAACAGTTGAATTCGTTTCCATAAATTGCCAAGGCTTTATCACTGCCACTGAAGTTTTAGTGGCATGTCCCTATACCCAAAAACCCATAAAGACCGCGTTCACAACTCCTAAACCTCAGACACTAAACCATATATCCTTCAATTAAGATAATTTTGTGAATATGCATAAGACCCCCATGATTCATTGGCATTTTTACTTTACGAAAGTGTGTGGATGTTGATCGAAATCACGATGACAAAATGCATAAAAGACCGGTTCGCAACTATTTAAGGCCTAAAACGTTCCACAACTAGTTTGAGACTCAGAACGATAGAAATCAAGTCCAAATATTTTCTAGTCCTTATCAATGCCATTGATAGTTTAGTGGCATTTCCATAAAACCCTAAACTGTAAATAATAAACCCTGAACCCCAATCCTTAAACCCTATAATCTTCATTTCGGAAAATTCGGGTGAATATGGATGGGATCCGCATGATTCGTTGGCATTTCTACTTGTACGAAAGTGCGTGGATATTGACTGAAAACACTATGAGAAAACGCATCAAAGACCGGTTCACAAACTATTTTAAGTCCTAAAATATTCCACACCAAGTTTGAGGCTTAAAACAGTTGAATTTGGTTCCAAAAATGCCCATGCCTTATCACTGCAACTGATGGTCTTGTGGTTTTTACCTAAAGCATAAACTTCAAACCTTAAACCATATATCTTTAATTCAAAAATTAGGGTGAATATGCATGGGACCCGCATGATTCATTGGAATTTATACTTTACAAAAGTGCGTGGATATTGATCGTAAACACGACGATAAAACGCATAAAGACCCGGTTCGCAACTATTTTAAGGCCCAAAACGTTTCACAACAAGTTTGAGTATCAAAATGGTTGAATACAGGTCAAAAACGGCCAGGCCTTATGACTTCCACTGATGGTTTTGTCACGTTTTCCTAAACCCTAAACCCGAAACCTAAATCATAACCATATAATCTTCAATTCGGAATATTCAGGTGAATTAGCGTGAGACCCGCATGATCCGTTCGCATTTACTGTTTACGAAAGTGCGTGGATATTTGATCAAAAAGAAGTCGAGAAAACGCATAAAGACCGATTCGCAACTAATTTATAGCCCAAAATGTTCCACAGCCAGTTTTGGGCTCAAAACATTGAATTTAGGTCAAAAAAATGGCCACGCCTTATCACTGCAAACTTGATGGTTTTGCAGTGCTTCCCTAAACCTTAAACCCCATCCTTCTATCCAGGAAAATTGGGTGAATTTGCGTGGGACTTGCAAGAATCATTGGAATTTCTATTTTACGAATGTGTGTGATAATAATCGAAAACACGACGACAAAACGCATAAATACCGGTTTACAACTATTTTGAGCCCAAAATCTTCCACAGCCAGTTTGAGGCTCAAAAAAGTTGAATTCGGATCCACAAATTTGCCAGGCCTTATCGCTGTCATTGGTGGTTTTGAAGCATTTCGCTAAACCCAAAACCCTAAAACCAAAACCCCAAACACTAAGCACTATATCTTTCAATTCGTGAATTTGTGTGGGACCCACATGATTTATTGCCATTTATACTTGACAAAAGTTTGTAGATATTGATCGAAAACAGACGACAAAATGCATATACACCGGTGCCACAACTCCTAAACCTCATACGCTAAACCATATATCCTTCAATTCAGAAAATTAGGGTGAAAAATGCCATGGGACCTGCAAGAATCATTTGTATTTCTATTTTACGAAAGTGCGTGGATATTGATCGAAAACAACGATGACAAAACGCATAAAGACCGGCTCGCAACTATTTTAAGGGCCCGAAAAGTTTCACAGCCATTTTGAGGCTCAAAACAGTTGAATTCGGTTCCATAAACTGCCAGGCCTTATCACTGCAACTAATGGTTTTGTTGTGTTTCCGTAAACCCTAAACCCCAAACCTAGACCTTATATCCTTCAATTCAGAAAATTTGGGTGAATTTGCATGGACCCGCAAGACTCATTGGCATTTCAACTTTACAAAAGTGCGTGGATATTGATTGAAAATCACGACGATAAAACGCATAAAGACCGGTTCGCAACTATTTTAAGGCCCAAAAACGTTTCACAGCAAGTTTGAGTTTCAAAACAGTGGAATTCGGGTTCAAAAACGGCCAGGTTTTATCACTTGCACTGATGGTTTTGTCACGTTTCCCTAAACCCTAAACCCCGAAACCTAAATCATAAACCATATAATCTTCAATTGGAATATTCAGGTGAATTTGTCTGTCGGACCCGCATGATTCGTTGGCATTTATAGTTTACGAAAGTGCGTGGATATTGATCGAAAACAAGTCGAGAAAACGCATAAAAGACCGGTTCGCAACTATTTTGAGGCCCAAAATTTTCCACAGCCAGTTTAAGGCTCAAAACATTTGAATTTGGGTCAAA
This sequence comes from Moricandia moricandioides, assembly GCA_905132885.1. Lineage (NCBI taxonomy): Eukaryota > Viridiplantae > Streptophyta > Magnoliopsida > Brassicales > Brassicaceae > Moricandia > Moricandia moricandioides. The sequence goes on along the minus strand of CAJHQQ010004435.1, from coordinate 23,149 downwards.
AAATGGCCACGCCTTATCAGCTGCAACTGATGGTTTTGCGGTGTTTCCCTAAACCATATCCTTCAATCCAGAAAATTGGTGAATTCACGTGGGGACTTGCAAGAATCATTGGAATTTCTACTTACGAATGTTCGTGGATATTGATGGGAAAACAGGACGACAAAACGCATAAAATACCAGTTTAAAACTATTTTGAGACAGTTTGAGGCTCAAAACAGTTGAATTCGGGTCCACAAATTTGCTAGGCCTTATGCGCTGTCATTGATGGTTTTGTGGCATTTCCCTAAACCCAAACCCTAAACCCTAAACCAAAGACCCCAAACACTAAACACTACATCTTTCAATTCGTGAATTTGTGTGGGACCCCACATGATTTGTTTCCATTTATACTTGACAAAAGTTTGTAGATATTTATCGAAAAAAGACGACAAAATGCATATACACCGGTTCACGACTCCTAAAGCTCATACGCTAAACATAAATCCTTCAATTCGGAAAATTAGGCTGATTATGCATTGGACCTGCAAGAATCATTTGTATTTCTACTTTACAAAAGTGTGTGGATATTGATCGAAAACACAATGACAAAACGCATAAAGACCGTCTCGCAACTATTTTAAGGCCTGAAATGTTTCACAGCCAGTTTGAGCCTCAAAACAGTTGAATTCGGTTCCATAAATTGCCAGGACTTATCACTGCAACTATTGGTTTCGTTGCATTTCCGTAAACCCTAAACCCCAAACCCCAAACCCTAAACCTTATATCCTTCAATTCAGAAAATTTAGGTGAATTTGCATGGGACCCGCAAGATTCATTGGCATTTCAACTTTACGAAAGTGCGTGGATATTGATCAAAATCACGACGACAAAACGCATAAAGACCGGTTAGTATATTTTAAGGCCCAAAACGTTCCACAACCAGTTTTAGGCTCAAAATGTTTGAATTATGGTAAAAAAATGGCCACGTCTTATCACTGCAATTGATGGTTTTGCGGCGTTCACAACTCCTAAGCCTCAGACACTAAACCATATATCCTTCAATTCAGATAATTTGGGTGAATATGCATAGGACCCCCATGATTCATTGGCATTTTTACTTTATGAAAGTGTGTGGATGTTGATTGAAATCACGATGACAAAACACATAAAGACCGGTTCGCAACTATTTTAAGGCCTAAAACGTTCCACAACTAGTTTGAGGCTCAAAACGATAGAATTCGAGTCCAAATATTTCCAGGCCTTATCAATGCCATTGATAGTTTAGTGACATTTCCATCAACCCTAAACCGTAAATAATAAACCCTGAACACCAATCCTTGAGCCATATAATCTTCATTTCGGAAAATTCAAGTGAATTTGGGTGGGATCCGCATGATTCTTTGGCATTTCTACTTTACGAAACCGGAAAAGACCGGTTTGCAACTATTTTAAGGCCCAAAACGTGCCACAGCCAGTTTAAGGCTCAAAACATTTGAATTCTAGTAAAACAATGGCCACGCCTTAGCACTACAACTGATGAAATTGCGGTGTTTCCCTAAACCCTAAACCCTATATTCTCCAATTCGGAAAATTTGGGTGAATTTGTGTGGGACCTGTAAGAAACATTGGAATTTCTACTGTACAAAATTTCATGGATATTGATTGAAAACACGACGACAGAACGCATAAAGACTGGTTTGCAACTATTTTGAGGCCCAAAACGTTTCACAGCCAGTGTTAGGTTCAAAACAGTTGAATTCGTTTCCTTAAATTGCCAGGCCTTATCACTGCCATTGAAGGTTTAGTGGCATGTCCCTATACCCAAAACAAATAAACACCGGTTCACAACTCCTATACCTCAGACACTAAACCATATATCCTTCAATTCAGACAATTTGTTGAATATGCATAAGACCCCCATGATTCATTGGCATTTTTACTTTACGAAAGTGTGTGGAATGTTGATCGAAATCACGACGACAAAACGCATAAAGACCGGTTCGTAACTATTTTAAGGCCTAAAACGTTCCACAACCAGTTTGAGGCTCAGAACGATAGAAATTGAGTCCAAATATTTCCAGGCCTTATCAATGCCATTGATAGTTTAGTGGCATTTCCATAAACCCTAAACCGTAAATAATAAACACTAAACCCTATAATCTTCATTTCGGAAAATTCGAGTGAATTTTGGTGGGATCCGCATGATTCGTTGGCATTTCTATTCAAGAAAGTGTGGATATTGATAGAAAACACTATGAGAAAAAGCATCAAGACCGGTTCGCAACTATTTTAAGTTCCAAGTTCCACACCCAATTTGAGGCTCAAAACAGTTGAATTCGGTTCCAAAAATGGCCATGCCTTATCTCTGCAACTGATGGTCTTTTGGTGTTTACCTAAAGCCTAAACTTCAAACCTTAAAACCCTATATCCTATATTTCGGAAATTTGGGTGAATATACATGGCACCCGCATGATTCATTGGAATTTCTACTTTAAAAAACTGCGTGGATATTGATCGTAAAAACGGCGATAAAGCGCATAAAGACCGGTTCGCAACTATTTTAAGGCCCAAAACGTTTCACAGCCAGTTTGAGTCTCAGCAAAGTTTTGAGTCCTGCAAAATGGTGGAATTCGGGTTCAAAAACGGCCAGGCCTTTTGACTTCCACTGCTGGTTTTTTGTCACGTTTTCCTAAAAACCCTAAACCCTAAACCCCGAATACCTAAATCATAAAATCCATATAATACTTTCTTCAGAATATTCAGGAGTGATTGAAGTGTGAGACCCGACATGAATCCGATTGGCATATATAGTTTACGAAAAAGTCGCCGTGGATGTGATCGATAAGAGTCAGAAAACGCAAAAGACCAGGGTTCAACAACTATTTTAGAGGCCCAAAAATGTTCAGCAACGCAGTTTTTGGGCTCAAAACATGGGTTGAATTTGGGGTCAAAAAGGATGGCCACGCCTTATCACTTCAACTGAATGGTTTTGCAAGTGCTTCCCTAAACCTTAAACCCCAAAGCCCTAAACCAACATCGGCTTCAATCCAGAAAATTTTGGGTGAATTTGAGTCGGACTTTCAAGAATCAATGGAATTCTAATTTTACGAATGTGTGTGGATAATAATCTAAAAACGACGACATATCTACGCACAGATCTTAAATATTGTGTTTATCATATATTTTGAGGCCCAAACATCTTCGCATCGCCAGTTTGAGGCTCAAAAAAGTTGAATTTGGGTCCACACTATTGCCAGGCCCTTCATGGTCTGTCTATTGGTTGGTTTTTGTGGCATTTCGCTAAACCCCAAAACCCTAAACCTAAACAAACTCAAACACTAAGCCTATATCTTTCAATTACGTGAATTTGGTGGTGGGACCCCACAGATTTTTTGTTGCCATTTATACGTTTAGTTTTTTCTTTTGTTCAAAGGGACATAACACATCCGCAGTTCATTCAGGGTATTTAACATGATCTGCTTCGACTTTGTTAGCTTGTTTGAATCAATGAAGATGTGCGCTTTCACCTTCCCAATAGGAATTACAAGCTTTAACAAAAGTGACAAATATTTCTCTGCAATGGTTTTATTCTGTTGTACAATAAAATTCAAGATGGAGGAGGAAAAGTACACGAGAGACGTGAATTTGGTTAAATAACAGTGATTACAGAGAAGGAACAATGCAAGAGGGCAAAAAATAGGAGCCTCACCTGTGATGTAATTAGTTCGTGTAAATTGATATCTGTTCCTATCCTTCCTGCAATACTAACAATAACACTTGGAAACAAAAGCTCAGAAGTTTCAGCTTTCAGCATTGCTATATTCTGGCATAACCTGTCAGACAAAGCAGTAACAATGCTCTACTGAGTGAAAGATTTTACTTGAATAATCGCAACTGGATAATTAAGGTAGGTAGGAACTAAACAGATACCTTATCGGGACATCCTCACATAAAGCGATCATACAGTACACAAGCTGACAAATCCATCCATCGAAGTTTTTATTATCTGTGGACCACACCTCAGACTTCTCCAGCGAAAAATTCTCAGCTATCAGCGCCGAAAATGAACCATTTTAAAGTAATTAACTAAAGAGGAACGGGAACATGAATGAAATCATTTTGGAGCCGACATTTCCATGACAAATGGATTCTCCAAAAAAAAAAACGTAAATTGAATTCACTAATTAGCCAAAGAATATATATATCCTGAAAATCGATTAAACAACTTTGCATGATTGCAAGCAATAGCCAAAAAGAATTCATATGCCTATGACTTCATCAGTGACCTCCATTTTAGTTTTAGGTTGCATTAAAAATTTAGATGGTAATAATAATATTAATATTAGCCTTCCTTCAGTAACATAGATTTCAGCATTCAAGTATTTTCTAGAGAAGCATTTACCCTGAAACTTGACAATGAAAACAAATGATAGTATCTAGCAGGATGAACAGTTCATAGAAAAGATACAGATTTTTTTTTTCTTTGCCTGGGATTATTGACATAAATCATGAGAAAGCTACATGGAGACTATTTCTTCTAAGAAGTTTTCATTAATGTCAAGAATCATGATATAGTCAAACTACCTTTGAACTGCTTTTCGCTATTCAGTAACATCTTTTCAACAACGTCAAGGTTAACGCCCCTGCCATGTACCTACAAAAAAAGAGAGTGCACATCAGAGCAGATGGTGCAGGCTTTTACTTAAATAACTCTAACAAGAAAATGAAATTATAATTAATTTTTTAAATGGATTGACTGATCATTTATATATCCATAAATGTCAAAATGTGACTATTAAAATCAAATTTACCAGATCTTGAATATATATACGATGAAGTGTTTTATCTTCCCCATGGGAACAATTTTCCACTATATGAATTATCTGAGAAAATATAAACCCATAAAAAGTAGCACAAGACGAGAAAGCTAATGCGGAGGAGAAACTTACCTCAATCAAAGATCTCTCACACGAATCAATAGAAGATAATGCTTGCTGCCCCCTTTCAGTAGAAAGAATTCCCTAAAGCAAGGAGAAAAGGATATCTATATAAGCTGAGTGAAAATTCTAAAACATAGCCTTCGAGTCAGGAGGCAGTATAGTACAGAATAGATCTTTGGAAATATGTACAACGCCTCAACTGGGAAGGTGATAACACATATTTGACAAAAATATAACGGCACACCAGACAGAAAAATTCATGACTTTCCTGCGCATTACAGTAGATTACTAAATTATCACTAAAAGCTACTGCAAAATCGAGAAAAATCACACCAAATTGGGCCAGAGCCAAACATTACGGTATTCAAAGGCACAATCAATTCTGTACAGAGAAGAATTGAAAAACTATGAGTCCACCAAAGGTCAAGTTTGGATAAGGTAAGAATGTTAGAAAACTGACCCGAAGGGTTTGAGAAGTTACATCAATGATCTTTACAGAGTCATCCAAAAGATACTTCTTCAGAATTTTTAACAGTGAGATAAGGGTTTCATCGGATATGCCATTCTCAGTAAAAGAGCTAACTTTTGATCCTTTATTATGGCTAACAAATTGAAGATCATGCATGGATCCCAACACCCCAGGAAGATGGAAAACAACAGTGTGGGGGTCCCCAATACCAACCTAGAGTCAAAATAAAAGATAATGAGACCAGAGATTCAAATCTGACAAGAAAGAGATACTGACCACAAAAGAGAATGACAGATACCCTGGAAAGAAAATCCGACGCCAACAATCTCATACTATCTGCCTCATCTGAAGCAGACAAGAGTCCAAACAGCATTTACAATTTCATCATCAGAATGCCAAAAGCTATTCCAGTTTCTACATTTGACTCTCCTTGAGAAGCTTCAATAGATATGAGCTTGTTGTGCAATGCTTGGAGGCTGCAAGGACATGATAAGTTGATAAACTGCAGCAATTTGATCAAGAAATAGGAATAATGAACAGTATATTCGGTAAAGGCCTCCTTGGCCATGTTATCAGCTCGAAGTTATCAAATTTGTTGCTATCAAGGTAGAAGCCAGATTCGCAAAACTGCAAGACAAACAATATCTGCTTTGTAAATTAACTTGTAAAACATACACCTAAATCAAACATTTCAATCATGAAACATGAAACAAAGTAGCTCAGACATCGACCCATCCTAATAGAAAACAAATAACCCCAAACGAATTACTGGAAGTGAGAATCCCTTGACTGATTATTCTTTGCGTAATTAGAAAACACAGAGTCCCCAAAATAAAATAAAAGAAACCATACTTATTCTTAATTCTAAAGTTACATCCCCCGCAATCATAGCACTTAGGGTAGCCTCAATGCATATCACGGGATGATTTAACTAACAAAAGATAGAATGATACCTCCAGGAAAGGAATCTTGGTGGAAGATAACATGATCTTCTGGCACAGTGTTGTAGCGAAACAGGAAAGAACACACAAAAATGGTTAGTGATGAAATTCCAACAACAATGTAATAATCAGCTAAGCAAAGCGAGTAACTGACAACCTTTTAGCTCAAACAGCTAACCAAAAAAAACTCTATAGTATTAGACTATTAGTATAAACCAAGAAACCCCTTTACATAGATCCCTATCAAAAGGACTCTATCCTTTTTACATGTATATTTAAGTATAAAAGTGTGACCAATTATCAAAACTATTACAGAGTTTATGTAAGAGCCTAGCTTAAACTGCAAATGACTAGAAAAGAAACGCTGAACCAGTAAAACACTAACGTTTGATCGACACAAATCATCGAAGAGAATAATATTTTCACTTTTCGAAGAGAGATTAAGAGGTTAAGATTAAGTTTTAGTTTTCATGTTACCTAGTTTTCAGGATTCTATTTATTTTTTGAGTTTCTTCCCAAACTAGCAACCGTTTTAAGAGAATATATTGTGTGAAACAATAAAGAAGAATATAAGTAAATAAGTGTAACATACAATTACGGTCATGCTGCTGAATGTTGCTAGTCCATGGATTAAAAAACTCCAGATCAATTGCCAACCACGATCTAGCTGCAAAAAACAAAGGGTTTTAATGAGACCAAAAGCTAACCACAACGAAAACTAGATTCATAATATAATTTAATAAGAAATCACGTAATCAAAGACAAATCTGAAAATGAAGAGGGCACGCAAGAACCGTTTCAGCGACCATAAAACAAAAAGTTCTAATGATTTCCAGAACCCAAGCAGCCAAAGTAGGATACCAAAAGCCTAATAATGACCAGCTGATTTTAATCAAAAAATAGTCAGATGATTTATAAAACACAAGAAGAGTAGAGCTGAACTTGACATCAAAACAAAAAATCTTATATGCGAACAGGCCAATTAATGATCAGTACATTTTACACTGAAAAAGTTTGCCAAGATGCAAATAGAGAAACAATATATTTCCTTAACTTCGCTACGGTATGTCAAAGGATTCAAGTATTATCATATTTTAGTAACAATACCAAAATCAACTCTAAACCTCAGCAATCCATATTTCTGGTGGACGCTATAACCTATCATATGTGTATCAGACACACACGCGTACAAACAAACAAATGCAGGAAAGGTACGTACCTCACTTGAGGAACCAGTTGACTTTGATCTGTCGATAGTAGCAGCTGGAAGTAACAAACCAGAAGATAGCCCTTGCAAACTCCTTCAGAAAGAAATAAATTTTCACAATATACTAACTGAGATATAGGATCAAAGAATTTAAAACTTGAAAAGTTAAGGCCGACGAAGATTCTAAGTGTATCATATCGTTTCAATAGTTTTCTATTAAACACCTCGACTGCAGTGAATAGAATATATGACGGAACTTGCTGCAGATTCAGAATAGCAAACACCTGAAACTCCATACCTCAAAGTCCATAATAGACCATCATAAGAACGTCTCATACTAGCATCCTCCAGAAGTCTGTCATGTACAAGATTAAGTAAATCAAAGCAGTCCACTGTTAAAGATACTAGTAGTATAACATTTAATTATTATGAGTAGCAGCATGTGCAATTTTTGGCTATTACAGTGCAATGGGAATACGGTTGCTCGATTAAGTTAGTTATCAGGTATTTTTAACAGAAATAAGCTGGCAATTACCATTAATTGCCAGAGGTACCAATAAGAGAGTACAAAGTGCCAAGTAATAATATTCTTGTTTCAGAAGTAGGTAAATATGAGAAACAATCTAATGAATCAGTGCGCTCCTGATTGCAGTCATATAATTGTGTTTACTTGGTTAAGAAACGTCATTCACCACGTACTATATACGGTATGATAACATCGTGCGTAGCTTTAATTTAAATGTATGGTCTTCTCAACTGCTTCTTCCGTTAAATGTAGTAATCAGTGAAGCATGTTAAATGATACGTGGCAACGGATATTCTAAAAGAGTATTATACCAGAAAGTGCTAACAAACAACTCCTACGCTCTTAGTTACTGCTATCGTAGAGGCATAGAAACATAGATCCACGTAATAACTAAGTACAACGTCCCAAGTTACCTTTGAAAGTTTGTGCAGATGGCTTCAAACCAGAAAACAAGGAGATCCTTGTTGATGCGAGTACAATAAGTCCGGACTAGACAACCAAAAGCAGCACAACTGGACAAAGCTTATGTAGTTCAGTCCACATCTTCGCAATAAATAGTTTCTATGTCAAACAGGGAGCAAAAAAATCAAAATAATGCCAGGATAGCATCTAGAGTGAGAGAAACAATAGAGTTATTCTTCTTAATAAGGGACGTGCTATGCGACTTAAACTTATGCTCCAGTATCACAAAATGAACTGAAGTTATATGTCGATAACAAATAAATGGTGTACGCTCACCAAAGGCATTCTAGTGATATGGCTACACATATATCGAAACAACACTCCCAAAGAAGATATCAGCAAATCGGATATACACTAGTAATACTCTAGTTAGAAACATACCACAGCCATTTTCCTTGAGTAAGTGCCTCCACAAGACGCAATGTAATATGTTGCCTTCGAGAACGTTTCTCTGACAGTGATGATCTGGTAGTATTGACGACTGCCTGCCAAAGTTCAGAATATCAGCACTCTTTCTCTCCCACATTCCCTCCAGACACACATGGACACAGTATTCAAGTATACACAAAGGGGTGACCAAACACGCATTTGTGAGATGGGATTCAATTGGCTTTACTGAGAAGGATAAAAAGATTCTCGAAGTATACAAAATCAAACTTCAGTGCCGAACAAAAGTACTTCAGAAAATCATAATGCAAATCAATTTTAAAATGTGCTGAAGGTAGATGAAGCAAAATCCAGACACTGCTGAAACTAAAGAAAAATGGTTGGTTGATCTTGTGTAAAAAAGTAAAGTGAATATAAACAGGACCCGGTAGAGCACATGTGCAGCCAACTCAACCAAGCTATTCTGATAGCTGCTCAATGTCCCAAACTTATCATCCTTGGTTGAATCACCCCTAAATATTGTTAATTAGAAAATTCATAACTTCACGAGATGTGTAGAAGTTAAAGAAGTCATCCCTTTGAAGAGAAGATAGATAAAAGATATACCATGATGCAGAACTTGATGAACTACCAAGATCCAGTTCACGAGTAACCACATCCAAAAGTTGTTCCACCAGAGAACTAGATTCACTAGATCCTCTTGTCAAATTTAGCTGTAGCCTTCCATAAGAAGGAAGTATCTCCTGAAAGGTAGAACAAGTAAACAAAAAAAAAACTGACTTAGACCGAAGCTGTAGAAGAAACATAATCACGTGTTTAACAAAGGACTACCACACTAAGAAAACACCTTAAGGTTCTTATCATGGGTTGTTAACCAGCAACGGAACACAAACTGTTGGACCGCATTATAAATTTCCAATGAGAAGGAACCTATATTAGGACCATCCTTCAGCAAGAAGGAGTTTACACATTCAATAAGCTTGCGTGAGAGCTTTGCTTCATCTCTGAAAATGTTATAGTAAACTAGTATAACTTTTACTATTGTTTGTAAAGGGGGGTACAAATATGAATGAGAAGTTGAGTAACAAATAAAATCTGACCTTATAGAAGAGAAGATGTGAATGAGACCATTCACAATTTCTTCTCGAATGTCATCAGAAAAATCTCCTGGTGGGTTCTCTAAAAGTGACTGAAGCGTAAGAATACAACGAAACGCCTCCTCATTCTGGCAATGTTGACCACTGTTTTTCTCGCAAAACCCTGCTTCCGCCCTTTCTATGTATAACATCACCAAACCTTGCAGAAAAATTATGTTAAAAAGATATCCAACACCATCATACCACCATACACTCTATATCGACAAGACTAGACAACTAAAAAATATTTAGATTTCTAGAGAACTCACTGGAATATGTACGCTTCCTCATTTGGAAACGGTACTCCTTAATTCCCAAAAGGTGGCGGAGTATTATCCCATACTCTGAATGAAAGCTAGGTGTATTGCTCAAAATATCATGCACATGTGTAAAGATGGTTTTGGCCATAGATAGGAAAGGAAAGAGTACACCTGAGACATTAGAACAGATTAGTTACGTAAGCACCGAACAAGATGAAATCTTGATAATAAAAGAAAATCTACCATCAAAGTGTAAGCATAAAGATACATTTCTATGAGAAGATAACTGACATGCAGAACACAAATGCGCATGGGGCGTATGAATAAGATGAACACCTAACGTATTCCCGTTAAAACCATATTCATCAATGCTTACGTTCTCCCAGCTTATTCTAAGATTGTCTAATATAAAGAAACATGGAGCAAATTTTCCAGTTTCAGTAACCACAGGAAGCACTAAATTCAGATTGCAAATTGTTTTGACCAAGAGCCACGTGTTCCATCCTGCGTATGTAAGAGATCCATCAACATGAGCAAACTTGAAGTTGAAATATAATATAGGACCCCGGCTACAAGACATCACTCAGGGATAGATAAACGATAGGTAAATTTTGTAGTTTCTAGTCAATGCTGGTCCATATTCATGGCTTACTTTAGGGAGCCACATAAGTGTTAGAAACACTTTGGTATCACACAGAATCATGAAAGTAAACTAAAGCCCATTAGAAAGCATTCAACTACAGTTTAATTGTCTTTTCACATATGCTACACAGCAACAGGAGAAGACAGCACAACCCTACTCGAGACTATCATAGAATCCGATACGTAAGGGTGCTATTGTTTCATCAACGTCATTCAAACCCATGAAAAGCATTTCAGCGCCCTAAAGCTAAAGGATCGTCGTGAAAACCCACAAAAAGATTCACAAAAGCATAATCATCTCTGCCAAGATTCACAAAAAAACGAGGCGAGGCGATTAAAGAGGGAAGAGTTTACTTCACGAGTCTTGGCTTTATCCGACGAGAGCTTGGAGACGACCTCATGGACATCCCTGGAAGTAACCATCGTGCAATCGAACTGGGATTTCTACAGCATAATCAGATAACGAACGACGATCTTCGCCAAAACCCCAAAACTGGCAACGATGAAATTGATTTTGAATTTCCCGAGAAACAGGTTCAGGGTTTATCGACGGGACTATTACCCAATGTTACCGTTACACTCACCAATACAATTTAACCATTATTACATAAAACACCATGTATTTTCATGACATACATAAATTTTCCTGAACTGAACCCTATAAAGTCCCTAACATTTTGTTATTGTACATTTTTTCTATTTTTGTTATTTTTCTCTAAAATATTAAATTCCCCGATTTACAATGTAACCGTTAGGTCAATTTAACCATTATTACATAAAAGCCCATGTATTTCCCCAATTGAACCGTTTAGAGTCTCCAACAACACATTTTTCTATTTTCTCTCTAAAATACCATTTACTGAATAAAATTATCAAAAATAAAATAATTGTAAATTTTAAATTTTGAATAAATGTAAATGTGGCAGTGAATAAGAGTCAATGTGATTGGTTCAGACTTTTGTTTTTGAAAAGATACTAATTTAAAAATAAACACTAAAAACTCGGTTTACTATTATTAATGAACTCACCAACTCAATTTAACTGTTATTAAATAAAAGCTCATGTATTTTTATGACATACATAAATTTTCTCCAATTGAACCGTTTAGAGTCCCCAATTGAACCAAATTATGACAATGGGACAATGGTATTCATTGACTGACCATCATTTTAAAATAAAATGATTTTAAATTTTGAATAAATGTAAACGTGGCAGTGAATAAGAGTCAATATGATTGGTTCAGACTTTTGTTTTTGAAAAGATATTAATTTAAAAATAAACACTAAAAACTCGGTTTACTATTTTCAGAATGTATATTCTAAATTTTGAACTATTTTTTATCTTAACTAAAATGTACATTCAATGACTTATATAATGACATACTATTATTAGAAATCAATTTCTACCTTTTTTATATAATTATTAGGTCATCGTCCACACACGTGGATTATTGGTATGTAAAATTTTAAAATTGATGTTTTTGTTTGAATACAAAATATTATTCCATCAGTCACAGTAATACAAAATGTTTGTTAGTGATGCACCATCATCTTAGAAGCTCTAAATTTCATTCTTATTCACGTAGCAAGTCTCTAGTGATTTTTTTGAAATCTCTAGATTGAGATGAATTCACGTTCTTACCCACGATCATATTAGATGCATAAATATAAATAAATATTTAAATAAATTAGAAAAAAAAAACAAAAATTGCTCTCACCGACGATTAAAGCCCTCTTGTTTTATACCTTTTACAATGTAACCGTTAGGTCAATTTTACCTTTATTACATAAAAGCCCATGTATTTTCATAACCTACATAAATTTTCCCAATTGAAACATTTTATTATTGTACACCTTTTTCTATTTTTACTATTTTTCTCTAAAATACCATTTACTGAATAAAATTATCAAAAATAAAATGATTTTAAATTTTAAATTTTGAATAAATGTAAACGTGGCAGTGAATAACAGTCAATATGATTGGTTCGGGCTTTTATTTTTGAAAAGATACTAATTTAATAATAAACACTAAAAACTCCGTTTACTATTTTCATAATGTATATTCTAAATTTTGAACTATTTTTATTTTAACTAGAATCTACTATTATTAGAGCCCATGTATTGTACACTTTTTTCTATTTTTGCTATTTTTCTCTAAAATATCATTAACTGTTAAATTTCCCGATTTACAATGTAACCGTTAGGTCAATTTAACCATTATTACATAAAAGCCCATGTATTTTCCCAATTGAACCGTTTAGAGTCTCCAACATTTTGTTATTGTACACATTTTTCTATTTTCTCTCTAAAATACCATTTACTGAATAAAATTATCAAAAATAAAATAATTGTAAATTTTAAATTTTGAATAAATGTAAATGTGGCAGTGAATAAGAGTCAATGTGATTGGTTCAGACTTTTGTTTTTGAAAAGATACTAATTTAAAAATAAACACTAAAAACTCGGTTTACTATTATTAATGAACTCACCAACTCAATTTAACTGTTATTAAATAAAAGCTCATGTATTTTTATGACATACATAAATTTTCTCCAATTGAACCGTTTAGAGTCCCCAATTGAACCAAATTATGACAATGGGACAATGGTATTCATTGACTGACCATCATTTTAAAATAAAATGATTTTAAATTTTGAATAAATGTAAACGTGGCAGTGAATAAGAGTCAATATGATTGGTTCAGACTTTTGTTTTTGAAAAGATATTAATTTAAAAATAAACACTAAAAACTCGGTTTACTATTTTCAGAATGTATATTCTAAATTTTGAACTATTTTTTATCTTAACTAAAATGTACATTCAATGACTTATATAATGACATACTATTATTAGAAATCAATTTCTACCTTTTTTATATAATTATTAGGTCATCGTCCACACACGTGGATTATTGGTATGTAAAATTTTAAAATTGATGTTTTTGTTTGAATACAAAATATTATTCCATCAGTCACAGTAATACAAAATGTTTGTTAGTGATGCACCATCATCTTAGAAGCTCTAAATTTCATTCTTATTCACGTAGCAAGTCTCTAGTGATTTTTTTGAAATCTCTAGATTGAGATGAATTCACGTTCTTACCCACGATCATATTAGATGCATAAATATAAATAAATATTTAAATAAATTAGAAAAAAAAAACAAAAATTGCTCTCACCGACGATTAAAGCCCTCTTGTTTTATACCTTTTACAATGTAACCGTTAGGTCAATTTTACCTTTATTACATAAAAGCCCATGTATTTTCATAACCTACATAAATTTTCCCAATTGAAACATTTTATTATTGTACACCTTTTTCTATTTTTACTATTTTTCTCTAAAATACCATTTACTGAATAAAATTATCAAAAATAAAATGATTTTAAATTTTAAATTTTGAATAAATGTAAACGTGGCAGTGAATAACAGTCAATATGATTGGTTCGGGCTTTTATTTTTGAAAAGATACTAATTTAATAATAAACACTAAAAACTCCGTTTACTATTTTCATAATGTATATTCTAAATTTTGAACTATTTTTATTTTAACTAGAATCTACTATTATTAGAGCCCATGTATTGTACACTTTTTTCTATTTTTGCTATTTTTCTCTAAAATATCATTAACTGTTAAATTTCCCGATTTACAATGTAACCGTTAGGTCAATTTAACCATTATTACATAAAAGCCCATGTATTTTCCCAATTGAACCGTTTAGAGTCTCCAACATTTTGTTATTGTACACATTTTTCTATTTTCTCTCTAAAATACCATTTACTGAATAAAATTATCAAAAATAAAATAATTGTAAATTTTAAATTTTGAATAAATGTAAATGTGGCAGTGAATAAGAGTCAATGTGATTGGTTCAGACTTTTGTTTTTGAAAAGATACTAATTTAAAAATAAACACTAAAAACTCGGTTTACTATTATTAATGAACTCACCAACTCAATTTAACTGTTATTAAATAAAAGCTCATGTATTTTTATGACATACATAAATTTTCTCCAATTGAACCGTTTAGAGTCCCCAATTGAACCAAATTATGACAATGGGACAATGGTATTCATTGACTGACCATCATTTTAAAATAAAATGATTTTAAATTTTGAATAAATGTAAACGTGGCAGTGAATAAGAGTCAATATGATTGGTTCAGACTTTTGTTTTTGAAAAGATATTAATTTAAAAATAAACACTAAAAACTCGGTTTACTATTTTCAGAATGTATATTCTAAATTTTGAACTATTTTTTATCTTAACTAAAATGTACATTCAATGACTTATATAATGACATACTATTATTAGAAATCAATTTCTACCTTTTTTATATAATTATTAGGTCATCGTCCACACACGTGGATTATTGGTATGTAAAATTTTAAAATTGATGTTTTTGTTTGAATACAAAATATTATTCCATCAGTCACAGTAATACAAAATGTTTGTTAGTGATGCACCATCATCTTAGAAGCTCTAAATTTCATTCTTATTCACGTAGCAAGTCTCTAGTGATTTTTTTGAAATCTCTAGATTGAGATGAATTCACGTTCTTACCCACGATCATATTAGATGCATAAATATAAATAAATATTTAAATAAATTAGAAAAAAAAAACAAAAATTGCTCTCACCGACGATTAAAGCCCTCTTGTTTTATACCTTTTACAATGTAACCGTTAGGTCAATTTTACCTTTATTACATAAAAGCCCATGTATTTTCATAACCTACATAAATTTTCCCAATTGAAACATTTTATTATTGTACACCTTTTTCTATTTTTACTATTTTTCTCTAAAATACCATTTACTGAATAAAATTATCAAAAATAAAATGATTTTAAATTTTAAATTTTGAATAAATGTAAACGTGGCAGTGAATAACAGTCAATATGATTGGTTCGGGCTTTTATTTTTGAAAAGATACTAATTTAATAATAAACACTAAAAACTCCGTTTACTATTTTCATAATGTATATTCTAAATTTTGAACTATTTTTATTTTAACTAGAATCTACTATTATTAGAGCCCATGTATTGTACACTTTTTTCTATTTTTGCTATTTTTCTCTAAAATATCATTAACTGTTAAATTTCCCGATTTACAATGTAACCGTTAGGTCAATTTAACCATTATTACATAAAAGCCCATGTATTTTCCCAATTGAACCGTTTAGAGTCTCCAACATTTTGTTATTGTACACATTTTTCTATTTTCTCTCTAAAATACCATTTACTGAATAAAATTATCAAAAATAAAATAATTGTAAATTTTAAATTTTGAATAAATGTAAATGTGGCAGTGAATAAGAGTCAATGTGATTGGTTCAGACTTTTGTTTTTGAAAAGATACTAATTTAAAAATAAACACTAAAAACTCGGTTTACTATTATTAATGAACTCACCAACTCAATTTAACTGTTATTAAATAAAAGCTCATGTATTTTTATGACATACATAAATTTTCTCCAATTGAACCGTTTAGAGTCCCCAATTGAACCAAATTATGACAATGGGACAATGGTATTCATTGACTGACCATCATTTTAAAATAAAATGATTTTAAATTTTGAATAAATGTAAACGTGGCAGTGAATAAGAGTCAATATGATTGGTTCAGACTTTTGTTTTTGAAAAGATATTAATTTAAAAATAAACACTAAAAACTCGGTTTACTATTTTCAGAATGTATATTCTAAATTTTGAACTATTTTTTATCTTAACTAAAATGTACATTCAATGACTTATATAATGACATACTATTATTAGAAATCAATTTCTACCTTTTTTATATAATTATTAGGTCATCGTCCACACACGTGGATTATTGGTATGTAAAATTTTAAAATTGATGTTTTTGTTTGAATACAAAATATTATTCCATCAGTCACAGTAATACAAAATGTTTGTTAGTGATGCACCATCATCTTAGAAGCTCTAAATTTCATTCTTATTCACGTAGCAAGTCTCTAGTGATTTTTTTGAAATCTCTAGATTGAGATGAATTCACGTTCTTACCCACGATCATATTAGATGCATAAATATAAATAAATATTTAAATAAATTAGAAAAAAAAAACAAAAATTGCTCTCACCGACGATTAAAGCCCTCTTGTTTTATACCTTTTACAATGTAACCGTTAGGTCAATTTTACCTTTATTACATAAAAGCCCATGTATTTTCATAACCTACATAAATTTTCCCAATTGAAACATTTTATTATTGTACACCTTTTTCTATTTTTACTATTTTTCTCTAAAATACCATTTACTGAATAAAATTATCAAAAATAAAATGATTTTAAATTTTAAATTTTGAATAAATGTAAACGTGGCAGTGAATAACAGTCAATATGATTGGTTCGGGCTTTTATTTTTGAAAAGATACTAATTTAATAATAAACACTAAAAACTCCGTTTACTATTTTCATAATGTATATTCTAAATTTTGAACTATTTTTATTTTAACTAGAATCTACTATTATTAGAGCCCATGTATTGTACACTTTTTTCTATTTTTGCTATTTTTCTCTAAAATATCATTAACTGTTAAATTTCCCGATTTACAATGTAACCGTTAGGTCAATTTAACCATTATTACATAAAAGCCCATGTATTTTCCCAATTGAACCGTTTAGAGTCTCCAACATTTTGTTATTGTACACATTTTTCTATTTTCTCTCTAAAATACCATTTACTGAATAAAATTATCAAAAATAAAATAATTGTAAATTTTAAATTTTGAATAAATGTAAATGTGGCAGTGAATAAGAGTCAATGTGATTGGTTCAGACTTTTGTTTTTGAAAAGATACTAATTTAAAAATAAACACTAAAAACTCGGTTTACTATTATTAATGAACTCACCAACTCAATTTAACTGTTATTAAATAAAAGCTCATGTATTTTTATGACATACATAAATTTTCTCCAATTGAACCGTTTAGAGTCCCCAATTGAACCAAATTATGACAATGGGACAATGGTATTCATTGACTGACCATCATTTTAAAATAAAATGATTTTAAATTTTGAATAAATGTAAACGTGGCAGTGAATAAGAGTCAATATGATTGGTTCAGACTTTTGTTTTTGAAAAGATATTAATTTAAAAATAAACACTAAAAACTCGGTTTACTATTTTCAGAATGTATATTCTAAATTTTGAACTATTTTTTATCTTAACTAAAATGTACATTCAATGACTTATATAATGACATACTATTATTAGAAATCAATTTCTACCTTTTTTATATAATTATTAGGTCATCGTCCACACACGTGGATTATTGGTATGTAAAATTTTAAAATTGATGTTTTTGTTTGAATACAAAATATTATTCCATCAGTCACAGTAATACAAAATGTTTGTTAGTGATGCACCATCATCTTAGAAGCTCTAAATTTCATTCTTATTCACGTAGCAAGTCTCTAGTGATTTTTTTGAAATCTCTAGATTGAGATGAATTCACGTTCTTACCCACGATCATATTAGATGCATAAATATAAATAAATATTTAAATAAATTAGAAAAAAAAAACAAAAATTGCTCTCACCGACGATTAAAGCCCTCTTGTTTTATACCTTTTACAATGTAACCGTTAGGTCAATTTTACCTTTATTACATAAAAGCCCATGTATTTTCATAACCTACATAAATTTTCCCAATTGAAACATTTTATTATTGTACACCTTTTTCTATTTTTACTATTTTTCTCTAAAATACCATTTACTGAATAAAATTATCAAAAATAAAATGATTTTAAATTTTAAATTTTGAATAAATGTAAACGTGGCAGTGAATAACAGTCAATATGATTGGTTCGGGCTTTTATTTTTGAAAAGATACTAATTTAATAATAAACACTAAAAACTCCGTTTACTATTTTCATAATGTATATTCTAAATTTTGAACTATTTTTATTTTAACTAGAATCTACTATTATTAGAGCCCATGTATTGTACACTTTTTTCTATTTTTGCTATTTTTCTCTAAAATATCATTAACTGTTAAATTTCCCGATTTACAATGTAACCGTTAGGTCAATTTAACCATTATTACATAAAAGCCCATGTATTTTCCCAATTGAACCGTTTAGAGTCTCCAACATTTTGTTATTGTACACATTTTTCTATTTTCTCTCTAAAATACCATTTACTGAATAAAATTATCAAAAATAAAATAATTGTAAATTTTAAATTTTGAATAAATGTAAATGTGGCAGTGAATAAGAGTCAATGTGATTGGTTCAGACTTTTGTTTTTGAAAAGATACTAATTTAAAAATAAACACTAAAAACTCGGTTTACTATTATTAATGAACTCACCAACTCAATTTAACTGTTATTAAATAAAAGCTCATGTATTTTTATGACATACATAAATTTTCTCCAATTGAACCGTTTAGAGTCCCCAATTGAACCAAATTATGACAATGGGACAATGGTATTCATTGACTGACCATCATTTTAAAATAAAATGATTTTAAATTTTGAATAAATGTAAACGTGGCAGTGAATAAGAGTCAATATGATTGGTTCAGACTTTTGTTTTTGAAAAGATATTAATTTAAAAATAAACACTAAAAACTCGGTTTACTATTTTCAGAATGTATATTCTAAATTTTGAACTATTTTTTATCTTAACTAAAATGTACATTCAATGACTTATATAATGACATACTATTATTAGAAATCAATTTCTACCTTTTTTATATAATTATTAGGTCATCGTCCACACACGTGGATTATTGGTATGTAAAATTTTAAAATTGATGTTTTTGTTTGAATACAAAATATTATTCCATCAGTCACAGTAATACAAAATGTTTGTTAGTGATGCACCATCATCTTAGAAGCTCTAAATTTCATTCTTATTCACGTAGCAAGTCTCTAGTGATTTTTTTGAAATCTCTAGATTGAGATGAATTCACGTTCTTACCCACGATCATATTAGATGCATAAATATAAATAAATATTTAAATAAATTAGAAAAAAAAACAAAAATTGCTCTCACCGACGATTAAAGCCCTCTTGTTTTATACCTTTTACAATGTAACCGTTAGGTCAATTTTACCTTTATTACATAAAAGCCCATGTATTTTCATAACCTACATAAATTTTCCCAATTGAAACATTTTATTATTGTACACCTTTTTCTATTTTTACTATTTTTCTCTAAAATACCATTTACTGAATAAAATTATCAAAAATAAAATGATTTTAAATTTTAAATTTTGAATAAATGTAAACGTGGCAGTGAATAACAGTCAATATGATTGGTTCGGGCTTTTATTTTTGAAAAGATACTAATTTAATAATAAACACTAAAAACTCCGTTTACTATTTTCATAATGTATATTCTAAATTTTGAACTATTTTTATTTTAACTAGAATCTACTATTATTAGAGCCCATGTATTGTACACTTTTTTCTATTTTTGCTATTTTTC
Source organism: Moricandia moricandioides (assembly GCA_905132885.1). Lineage (NCBI taxonomy): Eukaryota > Viridiplantae > Streptophyta > Magnoliopsida > Brassicales > Brassicaceae > Moricandia > Moricandia moricandioides. The sequence goes on along the minus strand of CAJHQQ010004435.1, from coordinate 2,749 downwards.
TCTAAAATATCATTAACTGTTAAATTTCCCGATTTACAATGTAACCGTTAGGTCAATTTAACCATTATTACATAAAAGCCCATGTATTTTCCCAATTGAACCGTTTAGAGTCTCCAACATTTTGTTATTGTACACATTTTTCTATTTTCTCTCTAAAATACCATTTACTGAATAAAATTATCAAAAATAAAATAATTGTAAATTTTAAATTTTGAATAAATGTAAATGTGGCAGTGAATAAGAGTCAATGTGATTGGTTCAGACTTTTGTTTTTGAAAAGATACTAATTTAAAAATAAACACTAAAAACTCGGTTTACTATTATTAATGAACTCACCAACTCAATTTAACTGTTATTAAATAAAAGCTCATGTATTTTTATGACATACATAAATTTTCTCCAATTGAACCGTTTAGAGTCCCCAATTGAACCAAATTATGACAATGGGACAATGGTATTCATTGACTGACCATCATTTTAAAATAAAATGATTTTAAATTTTGAATAAATGTAAACGTGGCAGTGAATAAGAGTCAATATGATTGGTTCAGACTTTTGTTTTTGAAAAGATATTAATTTAAAAATAAACACTAAAAACTCGGTTTACTATTTTCAGAATGTATATTCTAAATTTTGAACTATTTTTTATCTTAACTAAAATGTACATTCAATGACTTATATAATGACATACTATTATTAGAAATCAATTTCTACCTTTTTTATATAATTATTAGGTCATCGTCCACACACGTGGATTATTGGTATGTAAAATTTTAAAATTGATGTTTTTGTTTGAATACAAAATATTATTCCATCAGTCACAGTAATACAAAATGTTTGTTAGTGATGCACCATCATCTTAGAAGCTCTAAATTTCATTCTTATTCACGTAGCAAGTCTCTAGTGATTTTTTTGAAATCTCTAGATTGAGATGAATTCACGTTCTTACCCACGATCATATTAGATGCATAAATATAAATAAATATTTAAATAAATTAGAAAAAAAAACAAAAATTGCTCTCACCGACGATTAAAGCCCTCTTGTTTTATACCTTTTACAATGTAACCGTTAGGTCAATTTTACCTTTATTACATAAAAGCCCATGTATTTTCATAACCTACATAAATTTTCCCAATTGAAACATTTTATTATTGTACACCTTTTTCTATTTTTACTATTTTTCTCTAAAATACCATTTACTGAATAAAATTATCAAAAATAAAATGATTTTAAATTTTAAATTTTGAATAAATGTAAACGTGGCAGTGAATAACAGTCAATATGATTGGTTCGGGCTTTTATTTTTGAAAAGATACTAATTTAATAATAAACACTAAAAACTCCGTTTACTATTTTCATAATGTATATTCTAAATTTTGAACTATTTTTATTTTAACTAGAATCTACTATTATTAGAGCCCATGTATTGTACACTTTTTTCTATTTTTGCTATTTTTCTCTAAAATATCATTAACTGTTAAATTTCCCGATTTACAATGTAACCGTTAGGTCAATTTAACCATTATTACATAAAAGCCCATGTATTTTCCCAATTGAACCGTTTAGAGTCTCCAACATTTTGTTATTGTACACATTTTTCTATTTTCTCTCTAAAATACCATTTACTGAATAAAATTATCAAAAATAAAATAATTGTAAATTTTAAATTTTGAATAAATGTAAATGTGGCAGTGAATAAGAGTCAATGTGATTGGTTCAGACTTTTGTTTTTGAAAAGATACTAATTTAAAAATAAACACTAAAAACTCGGTTTACTATTATTAATGAACTCACCAACTCAATTTAACCGTTATTAAATAAAAGCCCATGTATTTTTATGACATACATAAATTTTCTCCAATTGAACCGTTTAGAGTCCCCAATTGAACCAAATTATGACAATGGGACAATGGTATTCATTGACTGACCATCATTTTAAAATAAAATGATTTTAAATTTTGAATAAATGTAAACGTGGCAGTGAATAAGAGTCAATATGATTGGTTCAGACTTTTGTTTTTGAAAAGATACTAATTTAAAAATAAACACTAAAAACTCGGTTTACTATTTTCAGAATGTATATTCTAAATTTTGAACTATTTTTATCTTAACTAGAATGTACATTCTATGACTTATATAATGACATACTATTATTAGAAATCAATTTCTACCTTTTTATATAATTATTAGGTCATCGTCCACACACGTGGATTATTGGTATGTAAAATTTTAAAATTGATGTTTTTGTTTGAATACAAAATATTATTCCATCAGTCACAGTAATACAAAATGTTTGTTAGTGATGCACCATCATCTTAGAAGCTCTAAATTTCATTCTTATTCACGTAGCAAGTCTCTAGTGATTTTTTTGAAATCTCTAGATTGAGATGAATTCACGTTCTTACCCACGATCATATTAGATGCATAAATATAAATAAATATTTAAATAAATTAGAAAAAAAAACAAAAATTGCTCTCACCGACGATTAAAGCCCTCTTGTTTTATACCTTTTACAATGTAACCGTTAGGTCAATTTTACCTTTATTACATAAAAGCCCATGTATTTTCATAACCTACATAAATTTTCCCAATTGAAACATTTTATTATTGTACACCTTTTTCTATTTTTACTATTTTTCTCTAAAATACCATTTACTGAATAAAATTATCAAAAATAAAATGATTTTAAATTTTAAATTTTGAATAAATGTAAACGTGGCAGTGAATAACAGTCAATATGATTGGTT
>CAJHQQ010004434.1:0-28351 GCA_905132885.1 Moricandia moricandioides | reverse complement strand
ATTGCAAATTTACGAAGGAAGACTTCTTTGGAAGTCTACTCTATAGAAGACATCTTGAGAAGTCTTCCTTTGTAAATATTGGCTTACTTTTGAATTGAAAAATTCTCGAAATTCCCAGAGAAGACTTCCCTAGAAGTCTTCTCGGATAAACAGGTTGGTTTTGCAATTGACCGAATTTTTTTAGAAATTTGACTTCTGTAGAAGACTTCTCTAGAAATCTTCTAGCGTAAGACTTCTAGGGAAGTCTTCTTTTTTATAAAATGAAGTCTTCTCAGCGTCGCCAAAATTCTGTCTGGGTTACTTTTACAATTGAGAATTAATAGCAAAACATTAAATATTAATGAGAAGACTTCTCGAGAAGTCGAGAAGTCTTCTGGCGGTAGACCTCTTAAGAAGTCTTCTCTCGTTTCCAAATGTTTGACCAAAAACCTGAAATAAAACTTGAGAAGACTTCTAGAGAAGACTTCTTAAGAGGTCTACCGCCAGAAGACTTCTCGAGAAGTCTTATCATTAATATTTAATGTTTTGCTATTAATTCTCAATTGCAAAAGTAACCCAAACAGAATTCTGGCGAGCTGAGAAGACTTCATTTTACAGAAAAGAAGACTTCCCTAGATGTTTTGCGCAGGAAGACCTCTAGGGAAGTCTTCTACAGAAGTCAAAATTCTGACAAATTTTGGTTAATTGCAAAACCAACGTGTTTATTCGAGAAGACTTATAGAGAAGTCTTCTCGGTTCTTCTTGTTTTTTTTGTAATCAAAGGAAAGTTAGAAGACTGCTGGGGAAGTCTTTTAATCAAAACACGCAAAAGGCAAGTGCAAAACTAATATATGCATTGACCAGAAGACTTCTTTAGAAGTCTTCTTCGTGAACAGATCTGAAAAACAATATCGTTTTCATACCTTGGACCGTCAGATGACTTGCTTAGGCTTCTCCAAGCACACATAACTTCAATACTCAAGCTACCATTCCGTTAATGACCAAGATCAATGAGGTTCGACGTCTCCATGAACATTACAAAGTTTAGAATAAAAATCTCGTAGGTATGTGCAATTTGTTTTTATAGTTGTAGTAGATAAGTTTGTTGTTGGGCGGATTTACGATATTACATTTAATCTTACTAGTGATTATATTTTATTCTGTTATAATATTTTTATGCAACTATAAAATTCCATGTTCCTATGGGATTAGACCGGAATAAAATATAATCACTTATACGATTGAATGAAATAGCGAAAATCCACAAGAGATCAAACTGATAAATTAGAACTATCAAAACAAATTGCACACTACTATGTGATTTGGAATAAAAGATAATCACTGATATGACTGAATGGAATAGAGTAAATCCACAACATATCAAACTGGATGTGAAAAAGTTTTTTCATTAATATATGCTAGTTTTCATTAAAATAAATCTAAGAAAATTATTAATATAAAATTTGTAAACGCCCCTTAAAACCTTAAAAAGACAGGTGATGACAAATCATGGAAAGGTAAGACAATTGATCTCTTTATGTTAAGAATTTATTTTCAGTTTGACTACCTAAATCATTTAATCTAGTTTTAAATTTGTTAGAAAGAACCTATACTAGTCCTTTAATTTCAATTTTTGTATTACATGTTTGACTTGCTAAATAGTTTTGATAGTTTTATATTCTTTACAATCATATACATCTTAGTTTTTAAATTAAGTGTTGGCTTAGATTTTAATCAAAATTTTAAAATATTCAAATTTAGCACTCTTACTAAGAAAAAGTAAGTTATGTGGTGCACCAGAAGAATGTAATATATATTTTAAATAGAAGGTTTTTAAATATGTTATATAATTTTTAAACTGTATTAAAAATTGAAAAGAGAATGAATATTAATATTCTCATGATTTGATATTATAGTACAAAAAAACGTATTCAATATATACATAAAAGGTCTAAAACGATATAGCTAGTCAAACCGCTACATAAATTGATAATAGAGGACCAATATAGGATTTTACCAAAAATATAAAACTACCTAGAACAATTTAGATAGTCAAACTGAAAATACATACTAAGCATAATAGATCAATAGTCTTATCTTTTAATGACATGTCTTGTCTATTTATTTTAGGCTTTTAAAGGCTGTGGTAAATTTTATATAAATATGGATCTTATGCTTATTTTAGTGAAAAACAGCATATACAAATGAAAAACTTTTGAGATCTAGTTTGATGTAGTATGGATTACCCTATTCCATTTTAACTTACCAGTGATTATATTTTATTCCGAATCTCGTAGGTAAGTGCAATTTGTTTTTATAGTTGTAGTAGATAAGTTTGATGTTGTGCGGATTTACGATATTTCATTGAATCTTATTAGTGATTATATTTTATTCTGTTATAATCTTCTAATGCAACTATAAAAAATTGCATGTTCGTATGAGTTTAGAACAAAATAAAATCTAATCACTGATACGATTGAATGGAATATCATAAATCCACACGACATCAAACTGATTTATTAGAACTATAAAAACAAATTGCACACTACTAAGTGATTTGGAACAAAATATAATAACTAATAAGAGTGAATGGAATGGAATAAATCCACATTACATCAAACTGGAGGACAGAAGTTTTTCTTTATATGTGCCGGTTTTCACTAAAATAAACCTAAGATCCATATTAATATAAAATTGCAAACGCCCCATAAAACTTTAGAAAGACAAAATATGACATGTCATTCAAAGATATGACAATTGATCTCTTTATGTTAACTATGTAGTTCCAGTTAGACTACCTAAATCATTTTAGGTAGTTTTGAATTTGCCGGAAAAGCCTATGCTAGTCCTCTCATATCAATTTATATATTAATAGTTTTGATAGTTTTATATTCTTTGTTACGATTCCATCTTAGTTTTTAAATTAAGTGTTATTTTAGATTTTTAATCCAATTTTATTAAAATTTAGCACTCTTACTAAGAGAAAGTAAATTATGTGGTGTACCAACAAGAATATAATATCTATTTTGAATTCAAGGTATTTAAATATATTATATAAATTTTAAATTACATTAAAATAAAAATGGAGTAACATTTAAAAGTTTGCATGAATTAATATAAGATGACCAAAAATCCGTATTCCTAAAAAATATAAAAGGTCCAAAATGACATAGCTAGTCAAACTGGTAGTACAAAAATTAATTATAGAGGACTAGTCTACGATCTTTCCAACAAATTACACTACTTCGTGATTTGAAATAAAATATAATCACTGATACGATAGAATGAAATAGAGTAAATCCACATGATGACACGTCATTTAAAGATAAGACTATTGATATCTTTATTTCAAGCATGTATTTTAATATTGACTACCTAAATAATTTAAGGTAGTTTTAAATTTTTCGGAAAAAACCTATACTAATCATTTAATATCAATTTATGTATTACATGTTTGGCTTGCTAAATCATTTTTATAATTTTATATTCTCTTTCAATCATTACAAATAGTTTATAAATTAAGTGTTAGTTTAGATTTTAATTCAATTTAAACATTTAAATTTAGCACGTTTACTCAGATAAAGTAAATTATCTGGTTTACCAACAAGAATGTAATTTCTATTTTGAATTGAAGGTTTTTAAATATGTTAAGGAAATTTTAAATTACATTAAAAATAAAAAGGGAATGAATATTAAGAATTCTCATGATTTGATATTAGAGGACCAAATAAAAATTTCAAAAAAATATATTAAATGTCAAAAACAATATAACTAGTAAACCTATAGTACATAAATTGATAATAGAGGACCTGTATAGCATTTTTCAATAAATATAAAACTCTCTAAAACAATTTAGGTAGTCAAACTGAAAATACATACTAAGCATAAACAGATCAATAGTCTTATCTTTGAATGACATGTCTAGTATATCCACATAGACTTTTAAGGTCTGTGGTAAATTTTATATAAATATATGTATCTTATGTTTACTTTAGTGAAAAACAACATATAAAAATGATTTTTTTTTAGTTCCAGTTTGATGTATTATGGATTAACCTATTCCATTTTAACTTACCAATGATTAGATTTTATTCCGAATCTCGTAGGTATGTGCAATTTGTTTTTATAGTTGTAGTAGATAAGTGCTGTTGTGCGTATTTACGATATTACATTTAATCTTATTAGTGATTATATTTTATTCTGATATAATCTTCTTATGCAACTATAAAAAGTTGCATGTTCCTATGAGATTAGAACGGAAGAAAATCTAATCACTGATACGATTGAATGAAATAGCGTAAATCCACACGACAACTGATCTGCTAGAATTATAAAACAAATTTCAAACTACTAAGTGATTTGGAATAAAAGACAATCACTAATAAGAGTGAATGGAATAGAGTAAATCCACACAACATCAAACTGGAAGTCAAAAGTTTTTCATTTATATGTGCTTGGTTTCGCTAAAAAACACCTAAGAACAATACTAATATAAAATTGCAAATGCCCCATAAAAATTTATAAAGACAAAAGATGACATGTCATTCAAAGATAATACAATTGATCTCTTTTTGTTAACTTGTATTTCTAATTAGAATACCTAAATCATTTAATTTGTAGTTTTAAATTTGTCGAAAAGAGCCTATACTAGTCCTTTCATATCAATTTATATATTAATAGATTTGATAGCTTGTATTCTTTGTTATGCTTCCATCTTAATTATTTTTTAAATTAAATTTAACTTTACATTTTTAATCCAATTTTATTAATATTTAGCACTTTTACTAAGAGAGAGTAACTTATGTCTTGTTAACAAGGATATAATATCTATTTTGAATTGAAGGTTTTAAATATATTATATAAATTTTAAATTACATTAAAATGAAAATGGAGTAACCTATAAAAGTTTTCATGAATTACTATAATAGGACCAAAGAACCGTTTCCCAAAAAAAATATATAAAAGGTCAAAATGACATAGCTAGTCAAACTGGTAATACATAAATTAATAATAGGGGACTAGTATAGGATCTTTCTAACAAATTACCCATAACTAGGTGATTTGAAATAAAAATAATCACTGATACGATTGAATTAATAGAATAGATCCACACGACGACACATCATTAAAAGATACGACTATTGACCTATTTATGTTTCATATTTATTCAAAAAAACCTATACTAATCCTTTAATATCAATTTATGTATTACATGTTTGACTTGCTAAATTGATTTGATAATTTTATGTTCTCTTTCAATCATAAAAAAATAGTTTATAAATTAAGTGTTAGTTTAGATTTTAGTTCAATTTATACATTAAACTCAAAGAAAGTAAATTATTTGGTGTACCAACAAGAATGTAATATATATTTTGAATTGAAGGTTTTTAAATATGTTATATAAATTTTAGATTACATTAAAAATAAAAAGGGATTGACTATTAAGAATTCTCATGATTTGATATTAGAGGACAAAATTAAAAAAAATCAAAAATATATTAAATGTCAAAAAAATAAAACTAGTAAACCTATAGTAAAGAAATTAATACTAGAGGACCTTTATATGATTTTTCAATAAATATGAAACTCCCTAAAACAATTTAGGTAGTCAAACTGAAAATGCATACTAAAAATAAAGAGATCAATAGTTTTATCTTTGAATGACATGTCTAAAGGTCGGTGGTAAATTTTTTTTATATATATATATATATATCTTATGTTTATTTTTGTGAAATACAACATATACAAATGAATTTTTTTTTGAGATCCATTTTTATGTAGTATGGATTAATCTATTAAATTTTAACTTACCAATGATAGATTTTATTCCAAATCTCATAGGTATGTGCAATTTGTTTTTATAGTTGTAGTAGATAAGTTTGATGTTGGGCGGATTTACGATATTACATTTAATCTTATTAGTGATTATATTTTATTGTGATATAATCTTCTCATGCAACTACAAAAAGTTGCATGTTCCTATGAGATTAGAACGGAAGAAAATCTAATTACTGATACGATTGAATAGAATATCGTAAATCCACATGACATCAAACTGGAAATCAAAAGTTTTTCATTTATATGTGCATGTTTTCACTAAAATAAACCTAAGAACCATATTAATATAAAATTGCAAATTCCAAATAAAATGTTAAAAAGAAAAACTATGACATGTCATTCAAAGATAAGACAATTGATCTCTTTTTGTTAACTATGCATTTCTAGTTAGACTACCTAAATCATTTTAGGTAGTTTTAAATTTTTCGGAAAGAGCCTATACTAGTCCTCTCATATCAATTTATATATTAATAGTTTTAATTGTTTTATATTCTTTGTTACGATTCCATCTTAGTTTTTAAATTAAGTGTTATTTTACATTTTCAATCCAATTTTATTAAAATTTAGCACTCTTACTAAGAGAAAGTAACTTATGTGCTGCACAAACACAAATATAATAGCTATTTTGAATTGAAGGTGTTAAATATATTATATAAATTTTAAATTACATTAAAATGAAAATGGAGTAACCTTTAAAAGTTTTCATGAATTAATACAAGAGGACCAAAGAACCGTTTTCCAAAAAAATATAAAAGGTGCAAAATGACATAGCTAGTCAAACTGGTAATACATAAATTAAAAATAAAGGACTACAATAGGATCTTTCCAACATATTACACACTACTATGTGATTTGAAATAAAATATAATCATTGATATGATTGAATGAAATAGAGCAAATCCACACAAAGACACACCATTAAAAGATAAGACTATTGATATCTTTATGTTAAGCATGTACTTGAAGTTTTACTACCTAAATAATTTAAGGTACTTTTAAATTTTTTGGAAAAAACTTATACTAATCCTTTAATATCAATTTATGTATTACATGTTTGGCTTTCTAAATCATTTTGATAATTTTATATTCTCTTTCAATCAATAAAAATAGTTTATAAATTAAGTGTTAGTTTAGATTTTAATTCAATTTAAACATTTAAATTTAGCACGTTTACTCAGATAAAGTAAATTATCTGGTTCACCAACAAGAATGCAATTTATATTTTGAATTGAAGGTTTTTAAATATGTTAAGTAAATTTTAAATTACATTAAAAATAAAAAGGGAATGATTATTAAGAATTCTCATGATTTGATATTACAGAACCAAATAAAAATTTCAAAAAAAATATTTTAAATGTCAAAAACATTATAGCTAGTAAACCTACAGTACATAAATTGATAATAGAGGACCTTTATAGCATTTTTCAAAAAATATAAAACTCTCTAAAACAATATAGGTAGTCAAACTGAAAATACATACTAAGAATAAAGAGATCAATAGTCTTATCTTTGAATGACATGTCTAGTCTATCCACATAGGCTTTTAAGGTCTGTGGTAAATTTTATATAAATATATGTATCTTCTGATTATTTTGGTGAAAAACAACATACAAAAATGATTTTTTTTTTGAGTTCCAGTTTGATGTATTATGGATTAACCTATTCCATTTTAACTTACCAATGATTAGATTTTATTCTGAATCTCATAGGTATGTGCAATTTGTTTTTATAGTTGTAGTAGATAAGTGCTGTTGTGCGTATTTACGATATTACATTTAATCTTATTAGTGATTATATTTTATTCTGATATAATCTTCTTATGCAACTATAAAAAGTTGCATGTTCCTAAGAGATTAGAACGGAAGAAAATCTAATCATTGATACGATTAAATGAAATAGCGTAAATCCACACGACATCAAACTGATCTATTAGAATTATAAAACAAATTTCAAACTACTAAGTGATTTGGAATAAAAGACAATCACTAATAAGAGTGAATGGAATAGAGTAAATCCACAAAACATCAAACTGGAAGTCAAAAGTTTTTCATTTATATGTGCTAGGTTTCGCTAAAAAACACCTAAGAACCATACTAATATAAAATTGCAAATGCCCCATAAAAATTTATAAAGACAAAAGATGACATGTCATTCAAAGATAAGACAACTGATCTCTTTTTGTTAACTTGTATTTCTAGTTAGAATACCTAGATCATTTTGTAGTTTTAAATTTGTCGAAAAGAGCCTATACTAGTCCTTTCATATCAATTTATATATTAATAGATTTGGTAGTTTGTATTCTTTGCTATGCTTCCATCTTAGTTTTTAAATTAAGTGTAACTTTACATTTTAAATCCAATTTTATTAATATTTAGCACTTTTACTAAGAGAGAGTAACTTATGTCTTGTATTAACAAGAATATAATATCTATTTTGAATTGAAGGTTTTAAATATATTATATAAATTTTAAATAACAATAAAATGAAAATGGAGTAACCTAGAAATTTTTTCATGAATTACTATAATAGGACCAAAGAACCGTTTCCCAAAAAAAAAATATGAAAGGTCAAATGACATAGCTAGTCAAACTGGTAATACATAAATTAATAATAGGGGACTAGTATAGGATCTTTCTAACAAATTACCCATAACTAGGTGATTTGAAATAAAAATAATCACTGATACGATTGAATTAATAGAATAGATCCACACGACGACACATCATTAAAAGATACGACTATTGATCTATTTATGTTTCATATTTATTCAAAAAAACCCTATACTAATCCTTTAATATCAATTTATGTAGTACATGTTTGACTTGCTAAATTGATTTGATAATTTTATATTCTCTTTCAATCATAACAAAATAGTTTATAAATTAAGTGTTAGTTTAGATTTTAGTTCAATTTATACATTAAACTCAAAGAAAGTAAATTATCTGATGTACCAACAAGAATGTAATATATATTTTGAATTGAAGGTTTTTAAATATTTTATATAAATTTTAGATTACATTAAAAATAAAAAGGGATAGACTATTAAGAATTCTCATGATTTGATATTAGAGGACAAAAAAAATCAAAAATATATTAAATGTCAAAAAAATAAAACTAGTAAACCTATAGTACAGAAATTAATACTACAGGACCTGTATATGATTTTTCAATAAATATGAAACTCCCTAAAACAATTTAGGTAGTCAAACTGAAAATGCATACTAAAAATAAAGAGATCAATAGTTTTATCTTTTAATGACATGTCTAAAGGTCTGTGGTAAATTTTATATAAATATATATATATCTTATGTTTATTTTTGTGAAAAACAACATATACAAATGAATTTTTTTTTGAGATCCATTTTTATGTAGTATGGATTAATATATTAAATTTTAACTTACCAATGATAGATTTTATTCCAAATCTCGTAGGTATGTGCAATTTGTTTTTATAGTTGTAGTAGATAAGTTTGTTGTTGGGCGGATTTACGATATTACATTTAATCTTACTAGTGATTATATTTTATTCTGATATAATATTCTTATGCAACTACAAAAAGTTGCATGTTCCTATGAGATTAGAACGGAAGAAAATCTAATTACTGATACGATTGAATGGAATATCGTAAATCCACACGACATCAAACTGGAAGTCAAAAGTTTTTCATTTATATGTGCATGTTTTCACTGAAATAAACCTAAGAACCATATTAATATAAAATTGCAAATTCCAAATAAAATGTTAGAAAGAAAAACGATGACATGTCATTCAAAGATAAGACAATTGATCTCTTTTTGTTAACTATGCATTTCTAGTTAGACTACCTAAATCATTTTAGGTAGTTTTAAATTTGTCGGAAAGAGCCTATACTAGTCCTCTCATATCAATTTATATATTAATAGTTTTAATTGTTTTATATTCTTTGTTACGATTCCATCTTAGTTTTTAAATTAAGTGTTATTTTACATTTTCAATCCAATTTTATTAAAATTTAGCACTCTTACTAAGAGAAAGTAACTTATGTGCTGCACAAAAACAAATATAATATCTATTTTGAATTGAAGGTGTTAAATATATTATATAAATTTTAAATTACATTAAAATGAAAATGGAGTAACCTTTAAAAGTTTTCATGAATTAGTACAAGAGGACCAAAGAACCGTTTTCCAAAAAAAATAAAAAAGGTCCAAAATGATATAGCTAGTCAAACTGGTAATACATAAATTAATAATAAAGGACTACAATAGGATCTTTCCAACATATTACACACTACTATGTGATTTGAAATAAAATATAATCATTGAGATGATTGAAAGAAATAGAGCAAATCCACACAACGACACACCATTAAAAGATAAGACTATTGATATCTTTATGTTAAGCATGTATTTGAAGTTTGACTACCTAAATAATTTAAGGTAATTTTAATTTTTTTGGAAAAAAACTATACTAATCCTTTAATATCAATTTATGTATTACATGTTTGGCTTTCTAAATAATTTTGATAATTTTATATTCTCTTTCAATCAATAAAAATAGTTTATAAATTAAGTGTTAGTTTAGATTTTAATTCAATTTAAGCATTTAAATATAGCACGTTTACTCAGATAAAGTAAATTATCAGGTTTACCAACAAGAATGTAATTTATATTTTGAATTGAAGGTTTTTAAATATGTTAAGTAAATTTTAAATGACATTAAAAATAAAAAGGGAATGATTATTAAGAATTCTCATGATTTGATATTACAGGACCAAATAAAAATTTCAAAAAAAAATATTTTAAATGTCAAAAACATTATAGCTAGTAAACCTACAGTACATAAATTGATAATAGAGGACATGTATAGCATTTTTCAATAAATATAAAACTCTCTAAAACAATTTAGGTAGTCAAACTGAAAATAATTACTAAGCATAAACAGATCAATAGTCTTATCTTTGAATGACATGTCTAGTCTATCCACATAGGCTTTTAAGGTCTGTGGTAAATTTTATATAAATATATGTATCTTATGATTATTTTAGTGAAAAACAACATATAAAAATGATTTTTTTTTTTGAGTTCCAGTTTGATGTATTATGGATTAGCCTATTCCATTTGAACTTACCAATGATTAGATTTTATTCCGAATCTCATAGGTATGTGCAATTTGTTTTTATAGTTGTAGTAGATAGGTGCTGTTGTGCGTATTTACGATATTACATTTAATCTTATTAGTGATTATATTTTATTCTGATATAATCTTCTTATGCAACTATAAAAAGTTGCATGTTCCTAAGAGATTAGAACGGAAGAAAATCTAATCATTGATACGATTAAATGAAATAGCGTAAATCCACACGACATCAAACTGATCTATTAGAATTATAAAACAAATTTCAAACTACTAAGTGATTTGGAATAAAAGACAATCACTAATAAGAGTGAATGGAATAGAGTAAATCCACACAACATCAAACTGGAAGTCAAAAGTTTTTCATTTATATGTGCTAGGTTTCGCTAAAAAACACCTAAGAACCATACTAATATAAAATTGCAAATGCCCCATAAAAATTTATAAAGACAAAAGATGACATGTCATTCAAAGATAAGACAATTGATCTCTTTTTGTTAACTTGTATTTCTAGTTAGAATACTTAGATCATTTTGTAGTTTTAAATTTGTCGAAAAGAGCCTATGCTAGTCCTTTCATATCAATTTATATATTAATAGATTTGGTAGTTTGTATTTTTTGCTATGCTTCCATCTTAGTTTTTAAATTAAGTGTAACTTTACATTTTAAATCCAATTTTATTAATATTTAGCACTTTTACTAAGAGAGAGTAACTTATGTCTTGTATTAACAAGAATATAATATCTATTTTGAATTGAAGGTTTTAAATATATTATATAAATTTTAAATTACATTAAAATGAAAATGGAGTAACCTATAAAAGTTTTCATGAATTACTATAATAGGACCAAAGAACCGTTTCCCAAAAAAAAAATATGAAAGGTCAAAATGACATAGCTAGTCAAACTGGTAATACATAAATTAATAATAGGGGACTAGTATAGGATCTTTCTAACAAATTACCCATAACTAGGTGATTTGAAATAAAAATAATCACTGATACGATTGACTTAATAGAATAGATCCACACGACGACACATCATTAAAAGATACGACTACTGATCTATTTATGTTTCATATTTATTCAAAAAATCCCTATACTAATCCTTTAATATCAATTTATGTATTACATGTTTGACTTGCTAAATTGATTTGATAATTTTATATTCTCTTTCAATCATAACAAAATAGTTTATAAATTAAGTGTTAGTTTAGATTTTAGTTCAATTTATACATTAAACTCAAAGAAAGTAAATTATCTGATGTACCAACAAGAATGTAATATATATTTTGAATTGAAGGTTTTTAAATATTTTATATAAATTTTAGATTACATTAAAAATACAAAGGGATAGACTATTAAGAATTCTCATGATTTGATATTAGAGGAAAAAATAAAAAAAATCAAAAATATATTAAATGTCAAAAAAATAAAACTAGTAAACCTATAGTACAGAAATTAATACTACAGGACCTGTATATGATTTTTCAATAAATATGAAACTCCCTAAAACAATTTAGGTAGTCAAACTGAAAATGCATACTAAAAATAAAGAGATCAATAGTTTTATCTTTTAATGACATGTCTAAAGGTCTGTGGTAAATTTTATATAAATATATATATCTTATGTTTATTTTTGTGAAAAACAACATATACAAATGAATTTTTTTTTTGAGATCCATTTTTATGTAGTATGGATTAATATATTAAATTTTAACTTACCAATGATAGATTTTATTCCAAATCTCGTAGGTATGTGCAATTTGTTTTTATAGTTGTAGTAGATAAGTTTGTTGTTGGGCGGATTTACGATATTACATTTAATCTTACTAGTGATTATATTTTATTCTGATATAATATTCTTATGCAACTACAAAAAGTTGCATGTTCCTATGAGATTAGAACGGAAGAAAATCTAATTACTGATACGATTGAATGGAATATCGTAAATCCACACGACATCAAACTGGAAGTCAAAAGTTTTTCATTTATATGTGCATGTTTTCACTGAAATAAACCTAAGAACCATATTAATATAAAATTGCAAATTCCAAATAAAATGTTAGAAAGAAAAACGATGACATGTCATTCAAAGATAAGACAATTGATCTCTTTTTGTTAACTATGCATTTCTAGTTAGACTACCTAAATCATTTTAGGTAGTTTTAAATTTGTCGGAAAGAGCCTATACTAGTCCTCTCATATCAATTTATATATTAATAGTTTTAATTGTTTTATATTCTTTGTTACGATTCCATCTTAGTTTTAAATTAAGTGTTGTTTTACATTTTCAATCCAATTTTATTAAAATTTAGCACTCTTACTAAGAGAAAGTAACTTATGTGCTGCACAAAAACAAATATAATATCTATTTTGAATTGAAGGTGTTAAATATATTATATAAATTTTAAATTACATTAAAATGAAAATGGAGTAACCTTTAAAAGTTTTCATGAATTCGTACAAGAGGACCAAAGAACGGTTTTCCAAAAAAAAAAAAGGTCCAAAATGACATAGCTAGTCAAACTGGTAATACATAAATTAATAATAAAGGACTACAATAGGATCTTTCCAACATATTACACACTACTATGTGATTTGAAATAAAATATAATCATTGAGATGATTGAATGAAATAGAGCAAATCCACACAACGACACACCATTAAAAGATAAGACTATTGATATCTTTATGTTAAGCATGTATTTGAAGTTTGACTACCTAAATAATTTAAGGTAATTTTAATTTTTTTGGAAAAAAAACTATACTAATCCTTTAATATCAATTTATGTATTACATGTTTGGCTTTCTAAATCATTTTGATAATTTTATATTCTCTTTCAATCAATAAAAATAGTTTATAAATTAAGTGTTAGTTTAGATTTTAATTCAATTTAAACATTTAAATATAGCACGTTTACTCAGATAAAGTAAATTATCAGGTTTACCAACAAGAATGTAATTTATATTTTGAATTGAAGGTTTTTAAATATGTTAAGTAAATTTTAAATGACATTAAAAATAAAAAGGGAATGATTATTAAGAATTCTCATGATTTGATATTACAGGACCAAATAAAAATTTCAAAAAAAAATATTTTAAATGTCAAAAACATTATAGCTAGTAAACCTACAGTACATAAATTGATAATAGAGGACATGTATAGCATTTTTCAATAAATATAAAACTCTCTAAAACAATTTAGGTAGTCAAACTGAAAATAATTACTAAGCATAAACAGATCAATAGTCTTATCTTTGAATGACATGTCTAGTCTATCCACATAGGCTTTTAAGGTCTGTGGTAAATTTTATATAAATATATGTATCTTATGATTATTTTAGTGAAAAACAACATATAAAAATAATTTTTTTTTGAGTTCCAGTTTGATGTATTATGGATTAGCCTATTCCATTTGAACTTACCAATGATTAGATTTTATTCCGAATCTCATAGGTATGTGCAATTTGTTTTTATAGTTGTAGTAGATAAGTGCTGTTGTGCGTATTTACGATATTACATTTAATCTTATTAGTGATTATATTTTATTCTGATATAATCTTCTTATGCAACTATAAAAAGTTGCATGTTCCTAAGAGATTAGAACGAAAGAAAATCTAATCATTGATACGATTAAATGAAATAGCGTAAATCCACACGACATCAAACTGATATATTAGAATTATAAAACAAATTTCAAACTACTAAGTGATTTGGAATAAAAGACAATCACTAATAAGAGTGAATGGAATAGAGTAAATCCACACAACATCAAACTGGAAGTCAAAAGTTTTTCATTTATATGTGCTAGGTTTCGCTAAAAAACACCTAAGAACCATACTAATATAAAATTGCAAATGCCCCATAAAAATTTATAAAGACAAAAGATGACATGTCATTCAAAGATAAGACAATTGATCTCTTTTTGTTAACTTGTATTTCTAGTTAGAATACCTAGATCATTTTGTAGTTTTAAATTTGTCGAAAAGAGCCTATACTAGTCCTTTCATATCAATTTATATATTAATAGATTTGGTAGTTTGTAAATAAATAAATAAATACTAATGATGTTAAAAATAGTTTAAAAACAGTTTTCACCTTAAATCATATAAAATAAATCGCTTAAAGTTGGTAATAGCTTATTATCCAAAAAACATTTATAATACGAATGACCCGTAACCGTTTGTATGGTTAATTTATAATTAGTTAAAACTAATGAATTATTTTTATTAGTTTGTAGATATTAACTAAAGTAGATTAATAATGTATAATACGAATGACCCGTAACCGCTTGTATGATACATTATATGTTTACATTAACCGCTTGTAGATATTAACTAAAATAGATTATTAAATTTTGCGTGAGGATTAAACTTAGGATATTCTAAGCATATATATATATCTAAGCTATTAGTTATTTATTGTTGCCGTGAACTTCTAAAAATAGTTTACTCAACTTTGTTCTTAAATTCACCTAACTAGATATTGCCATAACAACTGAATCATAATATCCTCTATTTAATATATTTGATACCAGATTTACAACCAATATATCAATAACAACAATATAGGTAACAATAACAACTTATCATAATATATTTATAATATCTTCTATTTAATAGTTTAGATTACGAATCAACTAAAAGATTTCCTCTGAAAATACCCTAAAAATCTCTAACCATCTATAAATATCTACACTATTAAAACTGAAGTACATTTAATAATTAACCCTAACATTTCCTAAATAATTACAATTGAATGCCACTGATATTATATCTGCATCCAAACACTAATTCTTAATAAAAAAAAAATTGGGCTAAACCCATTAACAATCTTTGTCATTAAAATTGAATATTTCATAAAAAAATGAATATGTATTATTAAAAATTTATAATAAAAACAAAATTATACATATATATAACATTAAATTAGTTTTATTTTTATTCATATTCATATAAGCTACCAACTATATTTGAACTATAAAAATAATAATAATGTTAATAATTTTTTATTATAATCTGAACTTATTCATTTACAATAACAAAATTATGTAAATTTCCATAAAAATTTGATGACTAAAATACATATTAATATTTATTATAAATGGTTATATATACAAAAAATACAATGTATTATCATTTGCAAGATATATATCTAATAAGAATAACTAATGTAATTTATAAATTAAAAAAAAATAATCACCATATAATACATATATACAATTAGGTCTAGGACGGATCAAATATCTAGGGTATTCTAGGATATACGGTTTCGGATATGCATTTGTCGGATTCGGATATTTGGGGTTAGAATATTCATACTAAAATCCACATACACGTAGACATTCGAACCTGTTTTTTTAATTTAAAATAAATTAAAAACTACTATTAACCATCTATTTAGTCTATTTAAAATTAGTATTTAAAAAACTTAAGAATCATTAAAATTAAAATTTTAGTTATTTTATATAAAAAAATATATAATATATATAGATAACTATAATTAAACTTTAAATATTTAATATCTAGATCTGAATATCCAAACTTAAAATTTTGCTATCCGAATTTATAATTGGATCAATCGAATCCGTAAAATTTAATCATGATCCATGAATATCCGTTTTCGAAGAGGATAAGATCCCGAATCGGGTAACGGATATTGAATATTAAGTTCAAGTCATATATACAATTATATCAAATAAATTGCTTAAAATATTAGAAATTCATAAAAATAACACCCGCGCGGGTGCGCGGGTCAAAGACTAGTCGATGTTAAAACAACTAACATCGACCATCACTTTAAAGACACATTTAGCCATGTCTACGAATAAGAGTGTTTCTTTACTAAAAAACATCAAGCCTTCAAACAAGGATGGCGCATCCAAGTGAAGTTGCTTCATTCATGGAGACAGAAAACAAAATATGGAGGAGATACTCTTGAGTTGATCTTCACAGATGAAACTGTAAGAGGATTTATGTTTATTTTTTCTTTAGTAATCATATGCATTTATGTTGTAAGTAAATGATCTGTTGTTGTTTCAGGGTGATAAAATCCATTGTACGTGCAAGAAGACTTACATTCAACGTACGCAAAGTAAATTGCGACTTGGTGAATGGCGACTGATAGAGACGTTTTCGTTGACTCAATCATCAGGCCACTACCGTCCAACGAACCATACATACAAGATGTCCATCATTGAGGAAACTTCAATAAAACAAAGTTCTGTTGTGTGTGATGATAACTTCCTGAGTTTATCCAGTTTTGAAGAGATTGGAAATGGAACCCTCAAAACTTATTTTCTAATCGGTTAGTATATCAATCATATTTTCATTATTTATGTGGTATAAAATACTAATATGAACCATGTAATTTTTCAGATGTCATTGGTCAAGTGATCAGTCTTCGTGACATCCAAACTGTCCAGGTTTTTGGACAGGATAAGAAGAAAGTTGAATTTCGCTTAATGGACATCAAGTGAGTTGATCTAGCGTATTAATTTTTTAATACCCTTTATAACATATATTATTTCTGAATTGTTAGTTTATTGACTTATAATCTCAGTGGCCAAAGCATTGCATGTTGTTTGTGGGGTAAATATGCAGAACAACTTGAAGAGCATCTCAAACAAACAAATGATCCTAATATTGTGTGCTTGATCCGGTTTGCGAAAATTGGATTTTACAAAGGTTTCAGAAACCATAACCAGAAATACTAATTTTATTTAACTTAATATATATTTAAAATTATACATAAATATCTAATTTTTTGATATTAGACAATGTTTATGTTTGATAGGAGATGTTCAATTAACCAATGCATTTGATGCATCCCTAATCCTTTTCAATCCTGATCTACCCGAAGCTCTTGCTTTAAAAAACGTGTAAGATTCTTAGCTACTATAATAATATTTTTCTATACGTTATACTCATCTATTCTATTAATATCCACATTTATTGTGTTTTCAGGATGCCAAACGATGAATTAGCTCTTGCTCTTGCTCTTACTGATACAAAGAAAGAAAAGCGTTTGACCAAGGACCAAGCTGATGATTGGAATGCCGTGGATATTAAATCTATCTCTGAAATCATCATGGCAACTACGGTTATATTCTTACATTTCGTGCATCATTTAATTTACCATCATGTATACATATGTTTAGAATTCTAAATATTCTTCTTTGTTATCTCGCTTAGGAGGAGGATTGCAAAATAATCTGCTCAATTGAATCTATAGATACAGATTGGAGCTGGTATTACTTTGGCCATGACAGTTGCAAGAAACGTGTTATACTAATCAAATCGAAAGGTGGAAATTTGGTTTCAAATGAGAAACCATTATTTCGGTGCACTTTTTTTCATGCTAATGTCACCAATGTATCTCCAAAGTTAGTTTATAATATAATATGATCTCCTTTTCATTTATTTAATTTATTAAACTATCGTAGATTCAACTAATATGTTTTTTTAAATTGACACAGATTCAAATTGCATCTGGTTGTTAGAGATGACACAAGTACTTGCAAACTGATGATGCTTGATACTGTTGCTAAAGTCATTGTCGGATGTGATGCTGAAGAACTTTGGGATGGTTCCTATGATGAGGTTACTATAAGTAAATTTTGATGTTGTTTGATTTACTATGTTATTAAATTTTGATTTTTATATTAATCAATGGCAATGCAGATTGAAGATCCAGAGATTTTACCTCAACCTATTAAAGATTTAGTTGGCAAATCTTTTTGTTTTGGTCTTACTCTTGGCTCTGAAAATGTTTCAAATGGATCAGAAATATTTTTGGTTTCACAAGTTTGGTCTGGGGATAAGATTCTCCAAATCGAGTCAAATTCGGAGCCAATAACCAGCACTATGGATGCTTCATCAATCATGTCTGGTGGAGAGGTATATTTTGAAAATAAAATATATGTCTAAATTGAAAGATTCATTGGAATTATGGTATAGTCATGTATTCTTATGATTTTACAGACATTACTAATTTTATTTTCTGTGTTGGCCTTATGATAAGGTTTCTGCAACGGAAAAGAACAGTCAAAATTCATCAGAAGGTTATTCAACCCCATTTTCAAAGCGCAAAGCAAAAGATCAACTTGATCAGACTTCAACTTCCAAAAAAATTTGCACCAAAGTGGTCAAGATGGAGAAGATTAAATATTATTAGCTGGAAGTATAATTTGTCTGCGACATTTGTTATTTGAAGTGTTATTTCATGCTTTTAGGGGTTTTAAGTGTTCTTTTTTTAATAATATATGTGTTTTCATAAAACACAAACTTGGTTTTCTTGATTAAACTTAATAATTATGGGTTTTAATTTTATGGCAAAAATCTTTTAATTTTCTTATCTATCAGTGATATTCTATCCTGCCATATCTAAATCTAAACAATGACATTAAAAGCTTTATAATGTATTTACGATATCTGTCTGAACCACTTATAGATACTAGCAAACAAAAGATTACGAACATACTTACCTGAATTATTACAAGTACCGGAGGTTGAGATAATTGTTTTTGGCGGTCAATAAAACATAGTACATTGTTAATATCATTCCTGAAACAAAAAAAATAATATAATATATATTCAACAATATATGTGTTTCACTGAATAATAATATTGTCATTAGATCTTTACTATATACTTAATTTAAACATAAAATATTATTGCCGAAATAAGGAAAAAAAGTATAGATTATAATTAAATTTGAGAGGCATATCGGATATTCATATCTTTCTTTACATATCTTAAAACACGAACACTCATTTTTAACAAGATTTTCTAGATTTTAGCAACTAAATAATATAATATCCTTTGAGAGAAAGATAACACAATATCACTCCATTTTGTGTGAATCACGAAGACTAAATTTCATTTCTCATAGGCTCAATTTTTGCTGTTCCTTTTTTCTAATCTCGTGTTTGATTTCTCCTAGATTCGTGACATACAAGATCCTAATCAGGTAAATGTTTTTTATGTTTTGATTGTTTATATATCAGTATTGATATGAACTTAAACTATTGCAGACACAATGAAAATGAAACCAGATCGTCCCTCTATTAGGCTGGTGAATTCGCCCCAACAAACAGAGAGGAAAACTAGAAGAAAACAAAACAACTGCAATTTATATCAAGATGAAAGAAATCAAAATAGAAAATCAATTTGCAGTTTAGATGTACCTCTACCTTCTGTTTTTAAGAGATTATTTCAAGGTGTTGGATACATTCCAATTCATAATGTTCCAAGTTCTGGAAATCAAGGGAAACAGAAGACTCCATGTACACCGAGAAACAACAGCAGATGCATTAAAAGTATGGTTCTACACGATAACTTCTTGTAATCATGTTTTCCCTATGCTCTTTTCATTTGAGATCAAACAAAACTATATGTTTTTTCATCCTAAGGTTTGGATTGTGGGACTGGCCAAGACTCATACGCATGTGAACAGAGAAGTTGTATCACATCTTTAGCATGTAAGCTTAAATACCAGTGTTTTAGCTAATATCACTACTGTATTACATGTCTGAATAGTGATTAATAGCTTTTCTTTTTATTTACTAGACAATCAAAACAGAAAGAGACCACGATCTGACTTACAATTCCCTACTAATATATCCAACTTTATGGATCGTCTGGATGAAGATTTACAATCTGATACATATCATGGTGGAAGGAGTGGTGATGAAAGCGAAGAGGATGGGAGTGCAGTAGCTTTGTTCTCTGACTATGCAGGTTATAGTTTAGCTTATTTGTCTATCTATATAAGATTTACTAATGCTTGTGTTTGTTTATTTCTATTAACAGTGTTATGTTTCGTGTGGTTGTAGATAGATTTGATGAATATGATGAACCAGATTTTGACTGTAGTTCACAAGAAAACACAGATTCAGAATCGGATTCAGAAACTAAGATAGTTGACATAGCTGTCACTAAGGAGCCAAATAACACAAACAAAATAAACAGAGTTAAATATCTGGCATCACTATTTGAAGAAGCATTTTGTGCTACAGCAAAGCCACCTAAAAAAGCACCGCCAAAAGAAGATGGTAAAAAACCTACAATTGATGTAATGTGTTATGTAAAATTACAATACTTGCTCCTTTACTAATTTTTTATGATCATCTACAGCTTATTTAGATGAAGGGGATCCTACTTACACATGTGTTCACTGTGGAGCTATTATGTGGTTTGGTGAACGCTTAAACAAGCGTCTGAAAACACGTACTCCTAAATTTGCTCTCTGTTGTATGCAAGGACAAGTGCAATTACCATTACTAAAAGAACCACCAGAAGTACTTAAAAATTTACTGGAAGGAGATGATAAATTAAGCAAGCATTTTCAGAGAAACACAAGAGCTTATAACATGGTGTTCTCATTCACTTCACTTGGTGGAAAAGTTGATAGATCTGTTGGAAAGGGAAAAGGTCCAAAAATGTTGGTACTCCAAGGTGAGAATTACCATTTAATTGGTAGTTTACAACCACCAAATGGAAATGATGCTAAGTTTGGACAGCTTTATATTGTTGACACTGAAAATGAGACTGAAAATCGAACAAACGCTTTGAGGTAATTATTTTTCTCTTCTTCCTTTTTGTTTTCTATTTGTTCACTGTGTCTATTTATCTTAAATGTTTGGTCTCTTTATTTTCCAGCAAAGGGGGACAAACGAAAGCATATAAAAAGAATGATGGACTCAAGAAGGAAATCATTGACCTTCTGATAAAGATGCTAAATGAAACCAACCCTTATGTAAAGAAGTTCAGATCAGCAAAAGATCGTTTTAAGCTGAATCCTGAAGACTGTTTTCATATGAGAATAGTTAGTGATAGAGCTAAGGATGGAAGAACATATGATACACCCACAGCATCAGAAGTTGCTACGCTGATTCCTGGAGATTTTAATCTAGACATGGATAAAAGGGATATTGTTCTTCAACAAAAATCAGGAAAATTGCTAAGGATTGATGAAATACATGCTTCGTATCTTGCACTTCAGTATCCTCTTTTATTCGTATACGGAGAAGATGGTTTTAGACTTGGGATAAAGAAAGGTGTTACAAAAGCTACAGAAAAACTGAAAAAGAATACTATCAGCATGAGGCAGTTCTTTGCATTTCGTATGCATGAACGTAAGGAGGAGGCTCACACTATCCTAAATTCAAGAAGGTTGTTTCAGCAGTTTGTTGTGGATGCCTACACAACTATAGAGTCCAATCGCCTACGGTATCTGAGGACTCATCAGACGACTTTGCGTTCTGATAGTTATGATTCTATCAAAGAGTCAGAAAGTTCTGGCAGGATCGATATGGCCGAGAAAGGATCTTCATTTCTATTGCCAGCTACATTCACTGGTGGTCCTAGATATATGAAGAACAAGTATCTTGACGCAATGACTATATGTAAGCATTTTGGATTTCCAGATCTTTTTTATCACTTTTACATGCAATCCTAAATGGCCAGAGATCACAAGACATCTTCAGAGCCGGAAGTTAAAGGCAGAGGATAGATCAGACATTATTTGCAGGATGTTTAAAATGAAGCTGGATTCATTGATGGATGATTTAACCAAGAAGAATCTCCTTGGAAAAACTGTTTCATGTAAGTTAAATTTTTAGCTTTTTAGATCATACACATTTTGAGTTTAAATATTTACTATAACATAGTTTGTTGTTTTCTGTTTCAGCTATGTACACAATCGAGTTTCAGAAACGTGGTCTACCACATGCTCACATTCTGCTTTTTATGCATCCTACGACGAAGCTTCCCACAACAGATGATATTGACAAGATCATTTCAGCTGAGATTCCTAATCAACTTGAAGAACAAGAGCTCTATGATATCATTAAGGATATGATGATTCATGGACCATGTGGAGCTGCTAATATGAATTCTCCTTGTATGGAAAATGGGAAATGTTCGAAGTCTTACCCAAAATCCTTTGCTGATAAGACAACAATTAATAAAGAAGGATTTCCCATTTACCGGAGAAGAGAACATCCAGATCGTTATGTAGAAAAGAATGGGGTGAAATGTGACAACAGATTTGTTATTCCTTATAACAAGACACTATCTCTACGTTATCGAGCTCATATTAATGTAGAGTGGTGCAACCAAGCTGGTTCTATAAAGTACTTATTTAAGTACATTAATAAAGGAAGTGATCGTGTGACAGTAGTTGTGGAACCACCAGATCACATGGTTGCACATGAGCTTGGTATTCCGGAAGGAAATGTCAACGAAAAAAAAGAATGAATTCAAGGATTTCTTTGATTGCAGGTATTTTTCGATTTTGTAACTTTACTAATGATTTTATTTGTATAAATATAACGATATTTGTTTTGTTTAATTTTTTGTTTTGTAGATATGTTTCTTCATGTGAAGGATCATGGAGAATTTTTAAGTTTCCCATTCATTATAGGTCTACTCCAGTTGAGAAGCTTACTTTCCATCTACCAAGAAAACAAACTATTATTTTCAAAGGAAAAGACAAGATGGAAACAGTGATCAGTCGTAAACTCATTGAGAATACAATGTTCTTAGCATGGTTTGAGTTGTGTAAAGTTGATGATCTGGCTAAAACCATCACCTATGCTCAGATTCCTAACTTCTTTACCTATTCAAAGAGCCAAAAGAAGTTCACGAGACGGAAACGGGGATTCAGTGTCGGTAGAATCAACTATGCTCCACGTAATCAAGAAAAGCCTTATTACTTGCGTGTGCTGTTGAACATTGTCAAAGGCCCTACATGTTATGATGACATAAAAACATTTGAAGGTGTTGTTTACCAAAGCTATAAAGAAGCATGTTTTGCTAGAGGGTTGTTAGATGATGATCAAGAGTACATTGATGATATATTAAGGAGAAGCTATGAAAGCTCAGGAGCTGAGCTAAGGCAATTGTTTGTTATGATGCTCATGAACAATAGTTTATCTGTGCCTGAGACTGTTTGGGAGAAGACTTGAGAATGTCTTTCAGATGATATAGAGCATAATCGGAGGAAAATTTTCAATAGGCCAGGTTTGTTATATTTTCAATAGTACTTTTCATACATAGTTTGGTTTCCGATTTTCACATGCAAAATTGTTTTTGTAGGACTATTGTTAAGTGACGATGAGAAAAAAAAGTTTGCTTTACTGGAGATTGAAAAGATTTTGAGGCGTTGTGGGACTTCATTAGCAAAATTTGATTCTATGCCAAAGCTACCAAGGACATGTAGTCTTGATTCAAATGTGTTGATATTAGACGAGAGAAGCTATGATCATGAAACGTTGTTAGAAACTCTTCATAGAGATATTCCAAAGATGACTGATGAACAAAAGAAAATATACAATGAAATTCTAGCTGCTGTTAATGAAGAAAGAGGAGGAATGTTTTTTGTGTCTGGATTTGGTGGCACTGGAAAAACTTTTCTCTAGAAATTACTATCTGCAGCTATTAGATCACGAGGAGATATTGTTCTTAATGTTGCATCAAGTGGGATTGCTTCTTTGTTGTTACAAGGTGGTAGGACTGCCCATTCAAGGTTTGGGATACCACTTAATCCAGATGAATTTTCTTCGTGTAATATGGCTCATGGAACAGATCAAGCTAATTTGGTGAAAGAGGCATCACTGATTATATGGGATGAAGCCCCCATGATGAGTAAGTATTGTTTTGAGGCATTGGACAGAAGTTTATCTGATATTATTGGGAGGCAAAGCGACAAGCCTTTTGGTGGAAAGGTTGTTGTTTTTGGAGGCGATTTCAGACAAGTGCTCCCAGTAATAAATGGAGGCAGTAGAGCTGCAATCGTTTTGGCGTCGATGAATTCTTCGTATCTGTGGGAACATTGTAAAGTGCTCAAACTAACTAAGAATATGAGATTATTTTCTGGTGGTTTGTCAGCAGAAGAGTCAAATGATCTTAAAGAATTCTCTGAGTGGATTTTAAAGGTTGGTGATGGTACACTTGGAGAGCCTAATGATGGTATAGCTGAGATCGATATTCCCTCTGAATTCCTAATTACTGATTCTACTGACCCTATAGAATCCATAAGTAAAGCAGTGTACGAAGAACCGTCTTCGTTAAAAGGAAACAAAGAACCGAAATTTTTCCAGGAGAGAGCTATTTTGTGTCCAACCAATGAGGATGTTAACATGATCAATGATTACATGTTGGATAGGCTGGATGGTAATTTATTTTATATCTTTTAATGTGATTTATTTGAGAAGAAAGTTGTTTGATATATATTGTTAACATGTTTTCATTTTTTAGGTGAGGAACGGATTTATTTGAGTGCAGATAGTATTGATCCTACTGATAAAAAAATCAGTTAATGATGAAGCACTGCGATCAGATTTTCTAAACAGTATTAAGGTGTCGGGATTACCGAATCATAGCCTTCGCCTGAAAGTTGGTTGTCCAGTGATGGTTCTCAGGAATATTGATCCTCCAGCAGGGTTAATGAATGGAACAAGGCTACAAATTACTCAACTGATGGATTTAATGGTTGCTGCTAAGATTATCACTGGATCTAATGTTGGGAAGACGGTATATATTCCTAGATTGTTGATAACACCATCTGATACAAGACTGCCTTTCAAAATGCGCCGAAGGCAATTGCCTTTATCTGTTGCTTTTGCTATAACAATAAACAAAAGTCAAGGACAATCTCTCTCAGAAGTTGGACTCTTCCTACCCAGACCTGTGTTTTCACACGGACAGCTCTACGTAGCTATTTCTAGGGTCACATCCAAGAAAGGATTGAAAATTTTGATTGTGGACAAAGATTGTAAACCTCAGAAAAAGACTGTGAATGTTGTTTTCAAAGAGGTTTTCAATAATCTATAAGCTAAGGAGACATAATTTGGTATGTGTTTTAGTTGCCCATCCTTAAATGTTTCTTACTAAATGCTAAGATCATTTTTTTTATTGTTTCTAAAACGTGGTGTGTTTTTTCAGATATATTCACTTCTAGAAGAGAGGAAGAATGTTGCTCATGGTACATGAATTTCTTCAAGCAGTTTTCTACTTATTTATGAATTCTATTTGTTTTTATTTAAATATCATTTTTCTACTTATTTCTATCTATGAAAATAGATAGAAAAGAAATTAATACAATTCAACCCAAATATGCAACCTACAATCTACTTAAAGACAAAACACAATGATAAGACAATATGAATAGTTTACCTGCATTTTTCATGATTTTGATTCTTGCACGGCCCATTAGACTTTCTTCAGTTACCCGATCTGGTATAACTTTCCTGCAACAAAAAACAGCAAGTAGTTGTCTCATAGAAAAATACCCGTAAATGCCAAACTCCCTGTTCTATGCCTCTAACTATTATAAAACTAAAAAGCTGTCAAGATTTACCCTTTATGTTCCCAACATCGATGAACATATTTAATATATTTAACTGTTGTTCCGACGCAAGGGTTGCCGAACAGAGCGCAGATCATCTCAGCTTGACGGCGATAGATGCCATAGTGTAATGATCCTTGGCTTTCCCTGAACTCTCCTTATGCTCTTCCTGACCATTTGTTCAACCATGTCAAGTCTGATGATGATTGTTGAGAAGCAATTACCTGAAAAGCAGTCAAGAAAGTTTATTTAATTCATATGGGAGTTAATGAGAACTCATAGAAAAAGAAAATTTCCACATATTATTGAATAAAATATAGAGAACTCATAAAAAAAGGAACATGGGACTGATCTCCATATACTATGTGTTTCCATTGTGAGCTTGAATAGATCTTTTTCCTAATTTAAAAAAAAAAGCTAATTAAATACGGTTTTCACCAGTAGATCATCTGTATCAATGATGTTGTGAGGCTGAGTGTTGGCTGAAAAGGGGGCGGCGGAGAAGGTTCAGTCTCTTCAGATACAAGAACGACATCATCTGAAGTCAACACAACTTCACGTTCTTCATAATACGGTTCAGTCTCATCGGCAGGAAGTCCATCATCCGGCCTATAAGTTAGAAGCTGCATGTAGACAACTTCATTAGCACATAAAACTCAGAGAAAGAGTACATCAGTCCAAAATTATTGGATAACAAATATGCCAAAAGAGTTAGAAGCTGCATGTAGACAACTTCATTAGCATACCAGTGGTAATGGGACGTAGACAGCCCGCGGTGCTTCTTTAATATACTCTTCCATTGTTGTCAGAAAAGATTGTGGGGGCTGGAGACAACAAAAATAGCTTACTGTACTGACTTACAGGTACAAGCAATAATTACCAATTTAATTTTGAAAAAAAGTTCATCTGGTACCTCTCTTAACACAGGAAACTGAAAATTCGTAGCGAGTTCCAATCCTTTACAGGCTTCATAAAAATCAGAAAGGCTACGAGCTATGTTTAAAATCCTAGCGAGTTCCAAGATTTGTTTAAAATCAAAAATCAGAGTTTGATCTACTGTACAAGCTATACGGTATTTATGGCAACTCATCGGATCAAAAGCACACTATGCATGTTACAAAGATTTAATAAACGAAACGAGGAATTACTTTTTCAAGAGAAGTAAATCAGGTACTAGAAAATCGATATTTTGTTTTCAGATTATAAGCAAATACTCATATAAAAGAATAAAATAAAGTCACCTCTGTTTCCAGGTTTTGATCGGTTAGATCCAGTGATAGTTTCATATTTTTGAAAGAGATATGTGTCAATGGTCAAGAAATCTTCTTCATAGTTGCGATGATTGTTTTTAGAGTTGGAGGATTGTAGTTAGGTTAAAGGGAAACTAGAAGGTTAGAGATAATGACCGACAATGGAGTTGTCAAAAGTGAAAAAAAAATTCTTAGGTTTGGAACACGTTACATATCTTCCCGGAAAAAAATCAGTTATTTATCAATTTGGGTGTATTAATATTGGGCTTAAAAATCAGTTATCTATCAATTTGGGCTTATTAATATTGGGCTAAGTAGTTAACCCATTATACTTACAAATATATAGTATATTGATTTGTACAAACAAAAATATATAGAAGATACATGTTACATTTTAAAATAATTAATTTTATGAAAGCAAGTAAATTTTAATATTTTTATGTTTGAAAACTTTATATACACATTTCAATATATGTGATTATAATATATTCCATCGTTGAGGTAAATAAAATTGTCAATGTAATTAAAAAAGAAAATTAACACACACGCAAACAAGTAAATTGTAATATTTTTATGTTTGAAAAATTTATATACATATTTGAATTTATGTGATTATAATATATTCCATCGTTGAAGTAAATAAAAATCGTCAATGTAATTAAAAAAAAATTAACACCCACGCAAACAAGTAAATTGAATATTTTTATGTTTAAAAATTTTATATACATATTTGAATATATGTGATTATAATATATTTCATCTTTGAAGTAAATAAAAAATTGTCAATATACACATAAAAATAGAAATTAACACCCG
>CAJHQQ010004433.1:0-28380 GCA_905132885.1 Moricandia moricandioides | reverse complement strand
AAGAGAAATAGATGCGAGTCCCCAGAAAATAAATTGCAATATATTGTGCACTTCATCATTCACAAGCTTGCTTAATATGATTACACAATGAATAGTTTGAGTGGCCAACCTAATATGATGCAATCTACTAATTGATGTCCTAGCATTTATTAATATGTCAAATGAATGGTAATTGGCAATTCAGTCATCATTCATCAGTTGAATCAGATTCAGGAAAGGTAATGCAATGTTATTAATCATACTTATGTTGTCTACTACTCATTGATATTCGTATACTATCTGTGCCTTAACTTGCCTAAACTATGTTAATAGTACTTTTATTCTTATTGCTTTTTAACTATTCTTCTTTACAGAGAGTTTGTGATGGTTTTTTGAGGAAGAAGATACAATTAATGTGGATAATGTTTATCCTAACTATATCTGGATGCTCAGAGAATTAAATTGAAGAGTCGGAGCAACGGGAGGCTACGACAAAGAGATTGCTAGATATCTATAGAGCAAGAATGCTTGAATTTAAAAGTAAGAGTCAAGAGGAGAGCGTTTCTAGCTGTCACTGTATCACTATAGAAGCAAGGTAGAAAATGTCTACTCTATGACTAAAGTTACTCTTAATTAGCGATAAAGGTAGCTGAAAGTTATCCATATTATATTTACGATTTGATTCTTTTTGAATGGCTACGCATAAGATGGTGGACGATATATGAGAAGCGAGTGTCTGGTCCTAAACGTGCGAGCACTCTTTTGGTATATCCACATAGAGAGCATAAGCATAACATACAGGCACAGACAAGAGGACCTATTCTTCACTATGTGGTGTATACTGCAGTCAAATCAAGCTGCCTAATATAGTCATGAAGGATACTCTGACATGTAACTAGTCAGGCCCTCTCACGATAAATAGATGATGGTTATCATAGTAAGCATTATTCGTGACTCACATATTCGACATTGAACATGAGGATGTTCTCTCATGTTACTACTCATGGAGAAAGATTGATACTACTATCAACAAAGGTCAAGGTTCCAAGACTTTAAACTAGCACAGGCGAGAATTATCATTTGATTGGGAGTGTGAACAAAGCTTGCTGAATCACGAAGTTCTCAGATTTGTATATACATGATACTCCAAATGAGGTTTAGAAATAGGGATAACAGATTAATGTATATATATATACATATATATATATATTATATATATATATATATTATATATAAATATATATTATATTATATTATATATATATATATATATATATCATGTTTAGTTGTTCCTTTATTCTTTAAATCATGTTGCTACTGCTTGTAATTATCAAAGTTTTTATTATATATTTACAGTGGGAAATCAGAGAGAAGCAAAATAAGAGCCGATTTTTGAGTCTATTATGGAAAATGCTAAGGGAGTGCAATGTTCATGTCCAGACGTTCCGTAATTCAATGACAGATTCAACGATGAATATGAATTTGAAGAATTTTCTTGGTTTTAATCCACAACCGTCATAAGGATGGGCGAGTTTACAATCTCCCTACTTCGTGTGAGGTTGCAGCTTTGGTAGTTGGGGATTTTACACTAAATATGGAAAAGGGATGTTATTTTGAAAAAAAATTCGGAAAGCTAAAAAGAATCAATGAGTTGCATCCTTGGTATCTACACTTCAATATCCACTGATTTTTCCTTATGGAGAGGATGGTTTTCGTTTGGGTATCAGAATGGTTATATGGGAATCAACAAAAAGAAAGAAACCAAATATCAGTATGAGAGATTCTTTGCCTATCGATTCAGATTCGTAAGGTTGGATCCCAGGTACTTCTTCTTTCAAGGTGTCTACTTCAGCAGTTCTGGTTGATGCTTATACAATGATTGAAAGTCATCGACTTAGGTATGTATCCGAAATCAATAAGACAAATTAAGGACGTTTGAATATAGTAGAGTTTGTGGCTCCTTCAAATAATGGTTATTTTTCCCTCTCTATAGAGGGGAAATCGAGTTATTCATACCATTATATTTCACAGGTTGTCCAAGATATATGCATCAGATGTATTTGGATTGTTTGTCTATATGCAAATACTATGGCTTTCCAAATCTTTTTATTACATTTACATGTAATCCAAAGTGGCCAGAACTGACAAGATATTTTCAAAAATACAATCTTAGATCCGGAGGATAGACCAGATTTGTGCTGCAGGACGATTCAAAGTAAAGCTTGATAGTTTGATGGATGATTTGATGAAAAAACATTTACTCGGAAAGAAAGTTTCTGGTAAGCATATTTTAACAATTTTAATTATAAATTTTGATTTCTAATATTGTTTGTCTTATTTTGTTTAGAGTTTTCAAAAAAGAGATCTTCCACATGCGCATATTTTAGTATTATGGATTCCAACAGCCAAATTTTCCAAGTTCCGATGATATTGATCGGGAAAATATCAGCTTGAAATTCCAGATGGAATGAAGAACCTAGACTATACGAGGTTTTAAGGGAATAATTATCATGGTCCATGTGGTAATGTGGTGTTGTTAACAAGGATTCTCCATGTATGCAAGATGGGCGTTGTACCAAATTTTTTCCTCGAAAAATAGTTGACAAAACTACAGTTGATTCACAAGGATATCCAATATATCGTAGAAGAGAAGGAGGTTGTACAGTTGAGAAAAAAGGAATACAGTTGGATAACATGTTTGTTATTCCTTATAACAAAAAGCTTCTTCTTGGTTATAATGCACATATAAATGTTGAGTGGTGTAATCAAGCCCGATCTATTAAATACTTATTTAAGTACATCCACAAAGGGCAAGACTGTGTTACAGCAACAATAACTCAGAAAACTAATAAGGAGTCAGATAGAACACAAACAAACGAGAATAGTGGGAATCCTGGTGTGAATGTAGAAAATGGTGGAGGAGGATTATTTGTAAACACAAATGGAGAAGCTCAGGAACCAGCAGTTGATGAAATTAAAAATTATTTTGATGCCAGGTATTACTTTGCCTTATCTATTTTTCACGTTTCTTTATCTGATTGTTTTACTTTGAGCCGTTATGTGGTGCTATCAAATTGAGCTAAATTTGAAATATTTTACGTCTTCTTTTAATTAGATACATATCTGCTTGCGAGTCCACTTGGAGGATTTTAGCATTTGGCATTAATATTAATTAACGGTTTATAACAAACATATTTAAACCAAACACATGAAAAATATATAAAATAAAACCCAATAAATAGTGATTATCTTTTTTATCACCAAAAAAAATCAAATACCTCAACAGTTTAAATCGAACACATGCAAAAAAAATATGGATTTAAATTTGAATTCAACAATAGGATATTAAAACCTGATAAAAAATAACTGAAAACCAACTAATATCCAAATTAAACCGAACTAGTGTTTAATAGTCCAAAAAATAATGAAACCAATAACCTCATCCCGTGCAAGGCGCGGGTCGTATCCTAGTAAAAGGTTAAAAAGTGTTTCACTTATTGGTAACAAAATAGCTGAAATTAGAGTAAATTTCTTTCCCACTCATATTATATCACTAGTTATGCTTTACAGTCACAACTTAAATATAAATTTACTATAAATAATAGAATATTAGATTCTAACCCGCCCTTTGAAAGGGCGGGTATAACTTTTGTTTTATTATTTTTTAGAAAATTAATTTATATATTTGTGTTTTGTAATTATATTTCTAATTAATATTAATTTCATTTAATATAATTTTTGGTAACTATATTAAATATGTCAAACTGCATAACTATATACTCGTGTGAAATGTATTTCAGAAACTATTTTAAAACTTATTCTTAAAGTTTGCAACATATTATATTTTCTTAGTAGTTACCTAACATAATCGGTCAAGAATATTCGTATCCAAAAAAAATCCGACTTGGAATCGACCCGAGGAAGTTTCATACTTAGTATTTTGAAACTCAACCCAAATCCGTGGTTGAACTGGTAAACCGGGTGACCCAAGATAAATCCGGTTTGGGTTTGTGAAAACAACAATATTTTAAAATCCAATAAAACATGCAAAAAATCACTAAAACCCGGAACCCGGTTACCGGTTGAACCACTGGTTAAACCGATAGATAACTTTTACTTTTTTTATTAGTTTTTAATTATATTTTAAAAAAAAAATTGTATAATTTTTAATAAAGAAGTTACGGTTTTCAGTTTTGTTATCGGAAAATTTATTAATAATTAAAACATATATTTTTGTTAATAGATTAGAATAATGGATTTGGTTCCTAAGATATTTTTGTTTGTTAAATAAATAATGTGATTTTGGAATTAGATATAGGCTATGTTATTAGGTAACAAAATGAATAAGAAACATATATATATATATATATAGATATATATTCAAAAATTTTGGTTGCTATCTGCGTAGTCCTAAAAAATTGGAATTTAGTTATTATGGAACTTCGTTGTTATGATCGTGTTATCTAATAGTATTGATTATAGGTTAAACAGTTATAATTTATATGAGCATATAAACAGTTATTAATTGGCATGTTTTTTTAAATTGGACACAACTAACATCAATTGGACATGATCTTGTTTTAATAGAATAGATTGTTCACACTAAACCAAAAATGATATGGGATATAATGGGGGTTTGATTGACAAGTGTTGTAGAGTCTTTACAAACATAGTTTTTTACCTTACCAAATTTCTTCTAATAATATTTACACCAAATTTTCAAAGATACATATTTTTCATACATTGTTCTTATTTTTGGCTGTAGATAGGGAAAACACTAAAATCTTAAAAGATAAATTATTTTGTTAAATAAATAAAGAAAAACTTAAATTAATTTTTAAACCAATAGGAAGAAATAAAAGAACAGATTTTATTTTATCAAGAAAAAAAGAAGAAGAGACTATTGTGTAATATGTGTATATGTCTTTTATGCAAGAGTTTCTTTATGCAATTTGGGCTTTAAGAGCATCTTCAACGGGAAAATCCATCTCGGTTTCCTGAATTTTTTTTTCTCTGGTTAGAAAAGAAAAACAAAAAACAAAACAAACCAATTGCGGGCCACCACGTGTTAGTGGGGTCCGCAAACAGTTGAAGAACCATCAATGATTCAGTTCTTAATTAGAAGACATAAGGAACGTCTTTTGTCCTATTTGTGGGGCCTCCTCTATTAAGAAACGTTTAAGAGCTCGCGTTGAAGATGCTCTAAGAATCTATCTCGCCGCTTATTTATAGTGAATCCTATGTTTGGATCCTATGATAAGATTCAGCTTCGACTACTGTGTACTTTCTTTAGGTAGTTAGCCTTTTATAGTATAAGTATATTTTCAGTATATACATAAAAACTATTTTTGGTGCATTCCTTATTGCTCGTGTTCTAAAACTCGGACGCATCACCACTTACGCGGCCGAGAAAACAGTAATCGGAGATAGAGTGTGGCGAGTTCATGCAGATCGGTGATGTTACGCGGGGTCTGATTTATGTCCGTTTGGACTGTGGAATTGGAGAACGCAGCGTGTAATCGGTGGTGATTTTGATTTTTTCCATGCCGGGGTTGGATGAACAAAGAATAAAACCACGTGCTCCAAAAAAAAATTAATTATTTTTTCTTGAGAAATTAATAAAAGTACCAAAAGTTAAGTAACATTTTTCAACAATACCCTCGATCAAAAATATATTAAAATTTGGGTTTACAATTTAGTGATTATTGTTTAGGGTTTAGTGTTAAAGAGGTGATGTTGAGTTTCTAAATAATTTATAAATATTTATAAAAATTAGTTTAGTCTATTTTCATCATAAATTTATGATATTTTTGAAAATAATCATTCATTAATGTTAAATTTGAAAAGTAATATCAAACTTGTGGTAAACCTGAAATTTCTTTTTTTTTTCTTTATCTTCTCACAAGCCCAATCAACCATAAAGTCCAATTATAGAATTAATTCTAATTATAATTTTTCATACACTTAATTAATTTGTTAATACAATTTTCATGTATAATTTATATCAAAAGATTATATCACATAAATTATGGTAAAATTACTTTAATAAATTTAAATTATGATAATTTATAGATAAATATAGTTAAAATACATTAAATTATGGGAAATTAGATGATATAACCATAAGAAAAAAAGAAATTCACCAAATGACCATAGTAAGCATTAGGTTATAATATACACTATACATTTATACAATATTTGCCATATTACCCTTGTTAAACACACACACCTAAACATAAATATATTTATGTATATATATTATTTTTTATTACAAATATGGTTCCCCCTTACAATTTTAATTGCTTGTATTTTTGGTTAAAAAAAATATTAAACTTTATGTTTCACATACTAAAAATAAAGATTTTTTAAATATAACATGATTTGAAATTTTCAAGCCTAACATATATTTATATAAATTTTATACAATAACCCATAAGCTTCATTTTAAAATCTATACTATCTTAATAATACATATAGTGATTAAACGTAATTTTTTATGTTCTATTCTATTTATAAACATAGAATAGAAATGTAATTTTCTCTCCATGTCTTTCTCTTTCTCTCTCTCTCTCTCTCTCTCTCTCTCTCTCTCTCTCTCTCTCTCTCTCTCTCTCTCTCTCTCTCTCTCTCTCTCTCCCTCTCTTTCTCTCCATGTCCTTCTCTTTCTCTCCATGTCCCTCTCCCTCTATGTAGATCTATTCTACATGTACAGGAAAATATAATAGTATTTTGAATGTAAGTAGAAGATAACCATGCGCATCAAGGCGAAAACAGTCTAAATAGATATTAAATGTGCACATTTTTCAAAGCATGGTTACTTTGTGAATTTTTTACTCATAATGGTTATCCAACAAATTAACCCTTAAATTATTTGTAATGGATGTGAACTAAAAAGTAGAATTATGTCTAGTGATTTAATTGGTATGTATCTATAAATTAGTCTTTTAGTATCAATGATGTTTTGCTCAAAAACATGTATTATAAACAAAATTGTATTATATGTATAAAATGTGGTACTATATATATAACTGTATCAAAAATTCCTCTCCGCGTACTCCATGATTTTTTCTGTGTTTTTAATAAATTGCTACCATAAAAAACTACTCAACCCTAAAGGATTTAGTGAGAGAATCTCAACTAAACCGAAAAGAATTAGTTAAACAAATGGAAATAATAGTGTAGAAACCCCATGCATCTGTACTAAATAATAACGAGTAATTTAGAACACGTTGGACAAAAATATTCAACCAAACATATTATACAAACACAGTCATGTCAGCTTATTAGTTCGATATAGAAAAATCATTTAAAGTGTTTCTTTTTCTCCAGCTTCACAAACGTTTTGCTTCCGACGAAACTTCTACCAAGATCTTTTCAGTTTCAAACTCTTTCATTTTCCAGATTTTATTAACTCTCATTTTAATACCCATAGAAAAGCTCAATTACAGATTAGTTCATTTATAAATACAAGCGTGACCCTCAGAAGGATTTTCCCGGCTGTCCCTCCGTGACCGAATTGCGTAACTTTCACTCTTATGTAAATATGGTATTTTTTTGTAGAAGGTGTGAGTATATACATAACTAAAGTTTGATTTAAGACGTAAACAGAAAAATCAATCCGGGTACTGAGCTGGAGAAAGGTGTTACACAGTCGAAATACATTTTCCATCATGCAGAGTTAAGAACTCTCTGCCATTAGGCTATCACCTTTTTCTTTTCTATTACTACTTCTTTGTTGTATAATATCTAACTCAACAATGAGTTATAAATAAACTTCTCTGCCATTATACCCAAGATGAAACCATTTGTCATTGCTTTGCTCATTCAACTGCTTATTCGACTCTCAATGTTTGGATGGTTATATGAGGATAGATTCAGTGATATGGTTAAGGAATCAACAAACTTCTTGGAACAAATGGTGCATCTTCCAGGGTATCTGGTTACTATATTTTCATTGTTTCTTAATTAGTGCTTTGTTTACATATTTGTATTGCAAGTTTATGTGGATGATACTTCTGTAGAAGTTTCAGATTTTGTAACAAGAGCTTGCTGAATATCTTTCTTTCATAAATTTTGTTTGAATAGGGTTCCTCAGATCTCTATGCTATGGGCTTAAGAATTTTGGATCAACTTGTGCAGAAGATGAATCAGTTTAGTGATCTTTGGTGTATAAATATCTATCAAGTGCTGGAATAACTCATTAATGTTGAGTTAGTTATCTTAGCATGGATTGCTCATATATTGCTTTAGTCATGTTAGCTTTGTTTTTTTCTTTTTTGGTCTAATATTTGTTGTCAACAATATTAGCTTTGAGTTGCCACATCTATTGTTTCTTTGTGATCTAAAATATCTATATGTTACATATAAGTGTTTTGTGCTCTATCTAACTCCTTTTTTTTCTGTTCCCCACTCCTTTTATGTATTTTCAAATGCCTTTACAGATTTATAATGGTGCCGTAGACGTGGTAGAGCTATACTATATGTTTACAGTGTGCATTGTTTTAGATATTTACTTATACGAAATAGTTATTGACATATCTTTATCTGTCTTTTGTTCAGTTCGTAGCCTAATCCAAGAATGCTTTATATACATCACTGGAGGATCACATGCAAATTTATTTT
Source organism: Moricandia moricandioides (assembly GCA_905132885.1). Classification (NCBI taxonomy): domain Eukaryota; kingdom Viridiplantae; phylum Streptophyta; class Magnoliopsida; order Brassicales; family Brassicaceae; genus Moricandia; species Moricandia moricandioides. The sequence continues at coordinate 19,779 of CAJHQQ010004433.1, read as the reverse complement.
AAATATTCCGAATAGCTTTAACTTCATTAAGCTATCTGAAAAGTGATGCTAATATTATGTAATTAATTTTGTAACTAGATATTAACCCGCACGTCCGTGCGGATATTTTTCTATTTTATAAATATATTAGATATTATTACAACTATATAATTTTATTTTAGTGTTATATATTGTGTAAATCTATAATATTATTGTTTATATTTTTATTCAATATTATTAATATATAGTGATTTGTTTAAAACATTTTACTTTTTTTTTAATTTTTATTACTTACTAATATATTTTCGATTTAGGTACAATAAAATAACCATATGAAATAATCAAATAAACAATCTTTTCATAATATGCTTTTTAATTTATATATTTTAAATTTTATTTATTTATATTATATAAAAGAAATATATTTAAGATCATTTCTATTTAAATATTGTGTATAAGAAAATATCATTTAACATATATCATTTTAGTATGTTACGGGAGTTATAAGTAAAAAGTTGTTTTGTTTAAATAATATAACATTATTTTTTTAGTAAATTTTATACATAGTAGTATCTATCATATTATTTTAGTAAATTTTATTGATATAGGATATTTTTTGGATGTTATGATATTAAGCTTTATTTTTTTTTAAATTAAGACTTCAAAAATATTAGATTACTTTAATTTTAACAACATATATAAATAGTTTTTTCGTGGTGCATTTCAAAAAGTTATTCTTTATTATCTATGATTTTATCTTTTGTAAAATTTTCAATATTATGATTTTGAGTTTAAATAACCTATTATATTTTTGTATACAAACATTTTTAAACAATATATTGTTGAGAGTTTCAAAATAAATAAAAAGTTGTAGATATATATATATACATATAATTTTAACCTATGTTGATACATTTATTTTGTATAAAAATATTATATAGCTTACGAATTTTAACCCATTTTAATTATGAGTGATAATTTATTTAAATGAAAAATTTAGAAATTTAATTTTTTTTAAATTACCTATTTAATATAATTTTATCATATTTAATTCATGTGGCAATGCTATTTTTATATAATCCAAAATATATTTATAGAATTTATAAAAAAAGTATATAATTTTATTTTCTTGTTTTATAATAAAATATTATTTAACATTGATTTATATTAATATTATATTACTAATTACAAAATTTATTAATGTATTATTTTCTAAAAAATATTTAAATTTCTAAGTAATATTTTGTTAGATTCATTCTCAACAGATTTTTTTATAATTAAAAAAGTAAAATTTAAATTTATAGTTGGTTTATTATTAATGTAAATAATCAAATATGTCATATTAACTAATTCTTTAAGTGGTCCTACTATGACTTGTTAGTAATAGATAAAAATAGAACTCTAATTTAATAGATTAGATGCATTGATGTAACTAGACATGCGCATTCGAATCCTCGGATCGGGTTCGGATTGGATCTTGTCGGATCTAGGTCTTTCAGGTGACAGATATTTAGATCCAATAGGGTAATTGGAATTTGTTGGTTATGGTCATATTGGGTCTGGATCGGTTCAGGTCATATATATAGTTGGACCCAATAGGGTAATTAGAATTTACTGGGTTCGGTTCGGTTTCAGATCGAGTTATGTTCAGATTCTGTCTGGTCCAATCCAAAAATTACCCAAACCAAAAATACCTGAAAATATTTAAATGCCAAAAAAATCTAAATTTTTATCCAAAATCTGACCCGAAGACATGAAAAATACCCAAGATTTTACCCGAATAATATATTTGAAAATCTAAAATTTTACCCGAAACCCAAAACCATATCTGAAAAATATAAATATGAAACTTTAAACAATACACATAATATCAAAAATATATTAAAACAGTCATACAAACCTAATATATACTAAAAGTTTCGGATATCCTATCGGGTCTTGGGTTTGGGTCGTGTCGGGTCGGGGCCAAGAAACGCGGTTCCTCCATAACAAGATCCAATAGAATAAAAAGATCGGTTCGGTTCCTGCCCGAACCGAGGTTTTTTAGATTGGTTTCGGGTCCATCCTTGAATCCGGATAAAATGCCCAAAGCTAAATGTGATCTACCTTAGATTGTTGGTTACACATGAGTGAATTTTGCTGGCTAAAAATGAATGGATATGCCACTTCAAGAAAAGAAAAAAACAACTGTTGGGCTCATCTTTGTCAGGCTTTTCCTTATATTATTTCAAGCTAGCTTAGAAAATTTGTAATACGTTCATTGATACTTACAACAAATCCAACCACAGAGAAGAAGTGGAAGATCTTTCATAGAAATGAGGTGTTGATTGTTCTTCATACCTATGATTCTGTCTAGGATTGATGGCTGAGAAAAAAGTGTACAATTGATGTGGATCTGTTATAGTTAATTTATTGGCTTGCGGCTATGTTTTCTAAAAAGCGAAGATATATATATGTCAAGAGAAAACAAAGTCGTGGTGATTAACGAAAAAGCATAAGGGAAATCTCAAACCACATAAATAAACATACTTAGCAGCAGATCCATCCTGATGGTAAATATACAAAGAAGGTTTGTGGGTTCGCTTAGTTACTTACGGTGCAGCAGGTCTTTGATAGTACTGTCTCATACGAAAACTGAACATATCAATTAATCTTGGAGGAAATTTCTCAATTAAAGGAAATATAGTAAATAAATATAAATTAATATTATATAACTTCAATGTAAATATAGTAAATTGTTTTTTTTTGTTCTAATGATCAATGAAATCTAGACTAGATCTTAGAAATGTAAAAAATGAATCTCGTTAATAAATTTGATGTGTGCATTTGTTTTTGTCGTCTCATCTCCAGTTACATATATTACGTTGAAGTTTTGCTTCAATTTTCTTTTTATTCTTCATGCATTCAGAATTTTTTATGCTTTTCTTTTTCTTTTAAACAAATCCTAAGGGCTAAATATATAAATAAGCAAATTTATGTAGCACCTAGCTAATACCTCCAAGGACATTGTTTTTGAAGACAAAATATCTTCATCATCAAATGGAAGACTCTTATCTTGTTTTTAGCTAAATAATACACTTAGGTTTAAAAGTTTTAATCTGTGTAAAATTGTTTTTCTATTGTAAATAGTATATGCGTGTGACAGAATCTCTATGTATAGAAGTAAGAATGAATTAACGTATGTTATGTATAATTACATTGACATATTCACATGCGTTTTGAATGTACATAACTTCCAAAAAAATGTTTTATTGCTAATAAAATATGAATAATGGCTGTGTTGTCTTTAACCGCGAATCTAAACACACATTTGAAACAACAACACAATTAAATAATTTCTTCGGTACTATGATATTCTCTTTTTCGGGAAAAGGTTCTTTCTTCGATATATCCATCTTGATTCTACTTAGTATTTATTTCTTTTACTTTATCATGGGACAGCAAAAAAAAGTATTCATTTATTTTTAAACATCACAATAAGGTAGCTAGAATTTGTCAACAAACACATTCATCCACATATATGATCTACAAATTATTTTTATCAATTAGTATTTTATTGTTATGAACCGAAATCTTCTATATTTACTTTATCATTGATAATTTTTTAACATGAAGGAATATAGCAGGTAAAATTACATGGTGATATAAACTACAACTTTTGACAAAAAAAATGTCCATGGATTGACGATATAATCCTAATATACTACGATTATTTTGTTATCATTTATTTTATGAATTTTAGATAAATGAAACGTACCCATTTCACACTTCACAGTGACTTGTTACATGCATTCATCCTCTACCAAAAAGAAACCCTTTTCTTTAGTTTCCAAACACTGATCAATCTCTTCCTTTTTTCTTGGTTTTTTTTCTCTCCTGATAGAAACTTTTTCCAGTCAAAATTTAATAGCTTTAAAGTAAAAATTCCACTAAGGTTTATTATACAATACATTTATATATACTCCTCATATATAATAGTTTCACACACTTTATTTTTCTATCTTCCCTTCTCTCTTAGTATGATCTTAAAAATGGCATCAAAAGGAAAAAAACCAATAAGAAGAACAACTACAAGAAGAAGAAAAGGAATCAAGAACCCATCTTCCACATGTAGTATCAATAGTGACGTCACTTCAACGTCATCATCAACTTCAACGGCCACGTCGATGGTTCCAGCAAGTGGATGTTGTACTCCGATATCTAAGAAGTCACGAATACCGGAGATGCTAACGTGTCCCCCGGCACCGAAGAAGCAAAGAGTGGCGCAAAACTTTTCTTTGAGGAGGAGACAAATCTCTTTCTTTGCTCCTCCAGATGTAGAGCTTTTCTTTCTCTTCAATAAATAAGTTAAGTTATAGTTAATTAAGGCTTGTGGTTGTTCTCATTGCATGATCAATCTCAAGCTTCTAGTTTTGTTCAAATACAATACTTGAAGGTATATTAAAGTGTGATGTTTTGCTTCTTTTTTTCTTGACCTTCTTTTTTTTCTCTTTGGTATTTTCAGGTTTTTGTACTTTTGAATTAGGTGGTTTTGAATTTGTGGTCGGTTATAATTAATCAAACACCCAATCTCTTTTTAATTAGTTATTTTGTAACTTCTTACTTATGTTTTCTGTAATGGAATGATGCTTGGTAACATTTCGGGATTGTTAGCTTTGCAGTTTTGTTTGTAATTTGGTTTGAGTTACTTACAATTTACAAGATGTGTTATTATTTTACATACTTTACTGCTTGTTTTTTTTTTTTGAAAAAAAGGCTTTCAATTTAAAACATAAACTATTACATGATAAGACCAAAGATCTTATAGTTGGGAAGAGTTTGCATGAAACAAGCTTCATGATGTATTGAATCCTGAACCAATGGAACAAAGGTAGAGACTAGAAAAGCCATCAATGGTAGTAAAGACAGTAGCTAATGATAGGTGCCACGGCCACGACGACCACGCTTTCCTCTTCCTCGAGCTGACTGCCATTCCATGTTCTGGTATTTGATAGGAGGTTTTGATTCCCTCCCACCTCTTGTCAAGCTGAACGAGTTTGAAGGCTCAATCTCAACTTCATCCACATTACCTAACACTGTAAAACGAGAAGGACTCTCAAATTCACAATGGTTAGGTGTCGTGGTAACGAGATCAACAACGAGAGATTCTAGGACCTCGCTGTTGGTAATGTTGGATGGAGGAAACTCCATAATTGATGTATCAATGGGAGTAGATTGTGAATCTACTAATGTGTTGAAAGTGGTAACTGAGTTAAGCGGAACAATGAGCTTCTCTTGTAATGAATGAGAACAAGAGGATGAAGTTAGAATCATGGGGTTTCCTGAGCATACCTCTAAAGCTTCTGAAGGACCTGAAGGAAGGTCATGAGCAACCTCCACATTAGATTGAGGAATGGGATCAATTGCAGCTAGACTTTCTAAGTCGTTTGTACTCTGGAACACAAGAGCTGGTGAAGGAGGGATTAAAGGATCCCTTTGTTGTAGAATACGATCAATACCCACAACGGGAATTTCACTACTAACAACACTTGTCTGTGGTGGCAAGAGTGGATCGTTTGCTGGCTTAGATGGTAAGAGGCACCTCTTTTCTTTGTGGCCAAGGTTACCACACCTATCACACATGGATGGAATCCATGTGTATTCAACATTAACAAGAAATATGCTACCTTGTTTATCATCAAGTGCAATAAGCTTCGGAAAGTCTTTATCCAGCTCCATCTCAACCAAGACCTTAGCTTCACCCATACTCGAAGGATCAAGTCGAGGTTTATGAGTAAGAATAGGTTCTCCGAGTCCTGAAGCAATGTGACTTATCCCTAGTCTAGAGTAACAACAATCAGGAATGTTCTTCAGATTGACCCATACAGGTAGAGTAGATATTTCAGGGATTTTGAAAGAAACCTCTGGTGTCCATGGCAGAACAAAAAGCAAGCAGTCATCGATATGCCAAACCCCTCGCTGAATAACCCAATGACGAGTAGGTTCATGCGGGATATGAAACATGAAGGAAGACTCACCAATCTTCTTACAACTAATCTTACAACTTCTTCCCCAAATTTTGTTAATCACTGCATGAACTAGACCACCTGGGGGTAGAGAACACCTGTGGAATTTGCCTATGATATACTCATCTTTATTCTCGGGACCGAGCTTAAGAACTTTAGAAGGAATGGAAATCTCTGGTGTACCATCAAGTCTATAAGTCGGTGAGCCTGCACGATATAGATTTCTCGATTGATGGCTCAATCTTGCAGCCCACGGGAATCGAAGACTACCATCAGCTTTTAGCTCAGGAAGTGGAAGCTTCTCAACTGGAGGCTGTAAAGTACGAGCTTGATGTTTGCTTTTTGGCTTCTTGTTCAAGATCTCATCATTTAAGGACGGCCAAAGAGTAGCTAACTGATTCCCGACTATAGCTGGGTCATAATCTCGAGGAGTACTTGGTTCGGGAGGAGTGGCAGTAGGTTTAAAGAAGAGAGGCTTTGCCCAAGCTCCCAATGCAGGGACAAAAGTTGTTTCTTCAGGAGCATTTGCAGATAGCATTGTTTGTGAATTGTTGATATCAGAAGTTTTAGTTTCCTGGTTATGCAACTGAGCTGACCGGGGAGAATTAAAGCTAATACCCCTGCCTTGAGTAGCTGAGTCAAGAGTGACATTGATTTCCAAAGTAGCTGAGGATTCTGGAACTATAGAACTAGCTGGTTCCATCAATAAAGAAGCATTGTCACAAACTTGTACATTACCTGAAGCCAAAGGAGGGACTACAACTCGCTCTTGAGAGGTTCCTAATGTCGGTTTTTGTAAATCCGACAAAGCCATAGACGTCGACTTCGACGCCAGAGACGTCGAGGACACGAGCAGAGAGTTGACGATGACCCGGGATCCATTGCTCGAGTCCATCAGAGCCGTTATTTCCAATGGTGATGTGACCTGAGGAGCTTCAATCCTGGATTCCATAGCGAGAACAGAAGAGAGGTTGGAGGAGAAGAGAAGAGAGGACGCCGGAGCTAACCTATCGGCGACGATTCACACCAGATTCTCGCCGAATTTCAGTCGAAATCTCTGTTAGGGTTTTCGCCTTTCTCTGTTAGGGTTTTCGCCAGTTTATGTGTTAATATCTGTGATTTGTAATTTACTGCTTGTTTTAGGCATCAATTTATTCGTAATCTCTTCAACAACGTCCTTGACATATATATCCTTTCTAATTCATATTGGGTATTTGAAAAAGTAGTTTATGCAGAATATGTATCCGAATGTTTTGGATAGAATCAAAATTAACTTTACAAGATTGAACTATTCCGTTGTTGGATTTTTTTTTCTAAATTGATATCAAATGTAATGAACAGATGTAGCTCAAGCATCATAGTATGCAGATGACCAAGCAAACGATGATCACCTTAAAAGAGAACTCCAAACCTAAAGATGGAAACCAAAAGCCTTCCCTTCTCTCTCTCTTTTCTTTACCAAAAATGTAACAGTCAAAATGTGTAAATCTACTGTTAAATCTGTGAAAATTAAAGAAATTCATTTATCAATGTATATTGTAATTTTTAAACAGTTGAATTCAGTTAGTGCAAAAGACGATAAAGAATATGTTAAAGTTATGATTGGAAAATTTCAGAGTAATGCAGAGTAAATATAATAGTGAAAACAGAGTAAATATGTGAAAATATAAAAGGGAAAAAAAAACTAGCGATAATTGTATTTTTCTTGTCAATTCAAGAGTAACACGTAGACTGTTTTATCACTTTATCAGTAGTAGACAGAGTAAAAGTAAAACAAACATAGTCAACTTGATTGGTAATATTTCAACTGAATTCAGAATAAAATTGTTTTACTCCAAAAATACTATAAAGTCACACTCTAAGACGTGTACAAAATGTTGGATCAGACTATCATCTTTGAAGGGAATCCGATGAAAGGACTCGTGCGGCATTTTCATCATTTTCTCCCCTTTTCTCTCACTTTCTTTTAAGAAAAAATTAATAACTACGAGTTATAACGAATTGTATAGATATCGATATATAGAGTAGGTAAGAAGCCGAGTAGACGACATAATAGCTATGATAGTATGTACACAGATCATTTCTAATTCATTTTATTTCTTTACTATTAGTTGCTATAATAATATTTTCTATGTTTCAAATTATATGATATTGTATTAAATTTATGTCGTTTTAAAATACTCACTTTTTTTCTTTTTACACAATGTTTTGGTTTAGTGCACGGAGATTAAGTCATTTACAATTTTTTTAAAAATATTTTTAAAGATATAATTAAAATTATTCAACCAATTATAAAAAAAACTGTAAAATTTTATTGGTTGAACAGTTTCCAATAAAGTTAAAGTTAACCTTAAAATTTCAAAACATACCTTAAAATTTAAAACATTGTCTATTATGAAACAACATAAACATTTTAAAACATCAAGTAAAAAAACTGAAGGAGTATAAGATATTTTGAGATTTTAATTTTTTTTTGAAGTTTTAAAATTAACTTTAAAATTATATTTTAAAAAATACTTTTTAGATAAATGTGAATTTTTTAATTTTTTTGCAATACGTCAAAATATCATCTATTAAAAAAATATAAGAGTAATAAAACATTATTTTGCTATAATATATTCAAACTTCAATAATGTTAGCCTGAGCACGTACGCATCTTATGATTGACATTACAACAATATTATTATCAGTAGAAACTGTGTTGGTTTCTAAAAGAAAATAAATATCAGTATTATAATTGCATGATTAAATTTTAATTTTCTTAAATTAGCTGAAAAAGTGATTGAATGATATTTGTTATGTGAATTTTTAAAGAAAAGTTCTTAAAGGTTGTAGTTTGAGAACTTTTATGCACTCTCTTCATATTTTTATTAATTTACATTTTCTTTTAATCTTAAAAGCCTTTTTTACAATCCATTGATGGAGGTGCTCCTATAAACTTACACCCATCTGTACACTTTTTATTCGTTTCTACGTCACTTAAATCGTAACTAAATACGATGTCACGTTAGGATGAATAACTCCAATTTCGAGTTTAGTTTTAAAAAATTGACTGAAAAGAAATTATATCTTTGAACTCACAAAGTCAGTTTTACGCTTTATTATTTTACAATTATAAATCTAATAAAACGTACGAAAATAAAACTATAACAATTATAGGAAAACCTTTTTATCCTTTGCCCATGCATTTGACAAATCCTTACTCTTTTGATGAAGTTTATTAAGTCAAAATTTAATAAGAAAGTATGAGTTTATTAATAATTAGTTTTTAACCCCTTTTTACGTCATATGTAGTTGAGGTGAATATACGTATAGGTGATATGTATTCGTGCAGTTTATATATGTAAACGTCTGGTGTTATCAGACACGTACATACAAACAAAAGCACAATTAAGGTACAAATCTCCTTGGAATGAGGATTTGATTTGAGTCCATCAATTTCTTTTGGTTTTCTCTTTTTGTCTTTGTATTATTAGTGGAGTTCCACAAAAAAAGAAAAAAAGTGTTTGTATCTATATTATTATATATTATTAAAACTGAAGTACCAATGTAAATTATTTGGAAACATGAATAGTAGTATTAAAAAGAGTATATTTGGAAATATAAATAGCAGTATTAATTTCTTTCTTTAATGAAATTTTTATTAATCATATCTTATTTTATATAATATAGATTTTTTCTACTATTTACTAAACAATAAATATTTTCAATATGATAAATAATTATGACAAATATATGATATATCTTCCAGTTATATATACATAACTAAATGATCATATTTTCATCATACACATGATTTGTAAATATAATGTTATGCAATTTTTATATGGTGAAACAGAAAATATAAAACATTTAAAATGAAATGCAAATATAAATTTATAAAAAAATTAAATATCAATATCCATGATATAATTGCATTATAAAATGATCACAAATCTAAAATATATAAGCGTCACATAAAAAATAAATTATTATATATAAACCAGCATACGAACGGATGCGTGGATTGAACTCTAGTTATCAATTAAATTGTCATCCCAAAATTAATTGTATTTAAATTCAGAAAAATTGTTAAAGCATAAAATAAACTATTTTAAATACAACTTGCTAAGATAATCGATCTAATCAAATATAAAGCTTATCGTACGTTTATGTCAAATCTGATTAAACTTTTTAGGAATCCTATGTAGCAATCTCCCCCACAAACAAACACAGATGTTGCAGGTTCATCTAATGGGCTGTAACAAGATATGTTGCAGGTTCATCTAATGGGCTGTAACAAGATACGGAGGATATAACCGTTAAGGCCCATTATAGCTGTATCTAATTTTTCTTTATTTTTGTCAATATATTCTAATTCACACACAAGAAACGATATACCAACATATGTGCGGATCTACTCGCAAAAATTTCGGCTACTTCTCCATTGCAATGGAGTTTTTGTTGTGAAACGGATGGTTTCGGGAATGCACATAAGTGGGTTCATCTATCGACCACTTGGCCCATATACTACTTAGATGGGCCAGTCCACTTAGGACTTTGACCATTCGATTATTAGGCCTTATTTGTAAGTCCCACATCGAGTATATGATGTGGGAATGTCGGCCAAACACTCATATATATATGTACCCCTTTTGCTTATGATGAATAACACAACAACACATTACACACAAAGTCTTAGACTCCTAAACCTAATCGATCTCTCTCTATCTCTCTAGCTTAGTAATCCGGCGAGTAACTTCTATCTAGGACACGAGATTCACAACACGTTATCAGCACGATCCTGCTCTGATTCAAACAAGCTCGAGTCCTAATCAGAAGAACAAACCAGCCGGCTCAACCCTACTCAAACCGCAACCCCATCGCCGATCCTACCCTCCTTCCAAATCGGCGATCCTCTTTCTCTCTTAGATCTATTCGATTGTTCTTTGTTTAGATCTGAGAACTAACTTCCTGTATCTTATTTTAATTGATTGTTTAAGGTTCCCTAAAGGAAACCAAGGAGAAAATCGATCAAAGGAATAAGGTATGTCATCTAATCTTTGTAGAGGTTCATCGATTTCATTGTTTAGGATTGTTAGAATTGCTTCGGTTTGGTTTTTGATTTCTCGCCATAGATAAGCTTTATTAGGCTGCTAGATTCATGCTTGACGGCTGAAAATCGAAAACACCTAAAACCCTAATAGAAAAGGAAAACCTAGATCAATTCTAATTAGGAAAACCTAATCTAAATAGGAAACCCTAATCCAAAAAGGAAACCTAATCCAAACCAAATAAGGAAACCTATTCTGAAAAGGAAAACCTAATTATAAAATGAAAACCTAATCAGAAAAGGAAACTTTCCTAAAATAGAAACTTACCTGAAATTACCCGAACTTACCTAATTTAGAAACTTTCCAAAAATGGAAACTTCCCGGAAATGGAAACTTTCCTAAAATGGAAATATACTTAAAATACCTAAACTTACCTAAAACTCAAACTTTCCCAAAATGGAAACTTTCCAGAAATGGAAACATTCCAGAAAAGGAAACCTACCTAAAAAGGAAACTTACTAAAAATGGAAACTTTCCAAATTTATAAAATTTCTAGGTCTAAACCTAAAACACCTAGATTAGTTTAAAAGTTTGTTTTTATACTTTGGTCAATGATACTAGACCTATTTTGGTCGATGATGTTAGACCCCTGGTCAATGATGCTAGACCCATGGTCAAGGATGCTAGACCACGAACCGCGAATGGTCGGTGGTACGTACCGTGCAGTACGGACGGGTCACGAACGCGGACGAAAGACAGGCACGGCCAGTCACGTACCATAAGGTACAATCCCGCGGTAACCCAACGAACCACGACCCGCGACTAAGGCATGAACCGCGGATGGTACATACCATGCGGTACGAACGGACCACGAACGCGGATGACGGACGGTACGTACCACGCGATACGACCGATCACGTACCACTCAGTACGAACCCGCAGTGATCCGTACGAACCACGAACCGCGGTCATACCGTGACCACGAACGGTCGATCACCCGCACCATGCGGATAGACCAAGGTCATATACGGTCGATGATGCCTACCCCCAGGTACGGCTAGACCATGATCCGTGACGATCGATGATACGTACCACGTACGTTAGACCACGAATGGTCGATGACCCGTATCCACGGACAGACCGCGGACCACATGGGTCGATGAAGCGTACCAATACGTACAGCCAGACCGTGTGCTTGTCCAATCAGTTTTCAAACTATTTTCAAACACGATTTTATATGGACAAGATATGTGGTATTATAAAGTCCTAAACGATCTGAAACTCATTTTCAGATGCCAAACATCGCAAACCTAGACTTTGCACCCCTCACTGTCAAGGGAGACAATTATCTCCAGTGGGCACTAGATGTTGAGATATCTCTCGGAGCCAAAGGCCTAGAGCACTGTATTGTTGAAGACAACAAAGCCAGTAGCAGAGAAAACTCAAAAGCCCTGATGCACATCCGGCACCATATAGAGGAGAGCTTGAAAGCTCAGTATCTCACAGTGAATAATCCATATGAACTATGGAAGGAATTCAAAATGAGGTACGACCACCAAAGGACCCTGGTTCATCCGGCGGCGACCTATGAGTGGGTACATCTTAGGATTCAGGACTACAAGTCCGTGAATGAGTACAACTCGGCCCTATTTCGAATAGTCTCACAATTGAGGCTATGTGGGGAAGTTGTTACTGATGCGCAGCTCCTTGAAAAGACATTCCAGACAATGTCCTCAAGCAACGTGTTGCTCCAGCAACAATATAGACAGAAAGGTTTTAAGACCTATAGTGAACTCATTCACTGTCTGTTGCTTGCTGAACAAAACAACGAGCTGCTCCTGAAGAATAGTGAGCTTAGACCCCCAGGTACTAAGCCGATCCCAGAGGCACACAATGCCGAGCCTCAGGACGATACAGAGGCAAACCATGTCCGCTATGACCGTAAGGATCGCAGTTCCTCACGTGGACGAGAACGCGATCGCAGAGGTCATGTGCGAGGACGTGGACGTGGTAGCCAAAACAAAGGGCGTCAAACCCCTTATGATCGTCCGTACCGGTCCACTCATGGACAAGGCAAAGGCAAAAGCCCTAGGATAGCTTCAGTGATTCACAATCCTAAGTCCTCACCTTGCCACATATGCGGAATGGATAACCATTGGGCAAAGACTTGCCGTACCTCTAAGCATCTGGTTCGTCTCTATCAAGAGAGTTTGAAAGGCAAGGGAGCCGAGGCTCATATGGTATACCAGGATGATGAGGGGGACTATGATCACGATAATAGATATGATCCTAAAGATCACGATTCTTATCAAGGCAAAGACGATCCTATGGATCACGAAACTTCAGACATGTTGAAGTAATAAAACTATGAGATGTTTTGGTGTTTAGGCTCGATTTTTTAAAGATTGTTTTTTTATTCTATGAAACCTTATCATTCTTTTCATTTATAATATGCATGATTTAGATTATATTCAAATTGTCTAGAATGAAAGGAGGTATGGAAACACTTGTGGTTGACAGTGGATCAAGCCACACTATCCTGAAGGATAGGGCATTCTTCGTTGATTTAACGTTGAAAGATGCCAATGTAAACACAATAGCCGGGGTATCGTCACTCATAAAGGGCTACGGCCCAGCCTATGTTCTGTTGCCAAACGGAACACATCTAGAAATAGATGAGGCGTTATACTCTCCTGATTCAATGAGAAGCCTTTTAAGCTTCAAGGACATTCGCAAGAATGGCTTACACGTTGAGACAACTGGAGAAGGAGCCAAAGAGTTCTTGAATATATTCGAACTCGACCATGACCGGAAAAAGGTCTTGGAGACGATACCAGCTATGACCACTGGTCTTTACTATGCCAAGATCAGTGCGGTCGAAGCCAATGCTACTATAAGCAAAGAAATCAAACAGAATTTCAACTTGTGGCACGACCGCCTTGGGCACCCTGGAACGGGGATGATGCGTAAACTAATTACAAACTCAATCGGTCATGACCTGAGGGGGAGACGGGTTATACCCAAACACCATGCTTGCACCTCATGTGCGCAAGGGAAACTCCAGGTCAGACCGTCACCAGTCAAAGTGTCAAAGGAAACGATCGGTTTTCTGGAAAGGATTCAAGGTGACATCTGTGGACCAATCAATCCACCTAGTGGAACATTCAGGTACTTCATGGTACTAATTGATGCGTCCACAAGATGGTCACACGTGTGCCTATTATCCACACGAAATCTAGCCTTAGCTAGACTACTTGCCCAACTCATCAGGTTGCGAGCACACTTTCCAGACTTTCCTTTAAAGACGATTCGTCTTGACAATGCTGGTGAATTTACTTCCCAAGCCTTTTATGAGTACTGTATGTCCATGGGGGTGACAGTTGAACACTCCGTGGCACATGTTCATACACAGAATGGTCTAGCCGAATCTTTTATAAAAAGGATCCAAATGATTGCTAGACCTCTACTCATGAAAAGTAATTTACCGACCACAGCTTGGGGTCACGCAGTCTTACATGCTGCGGAGTTGATACGCATCAGACCGTCCCATGAGCATAGATATTCGCCATCCCAGCTCTTAACGGGTCGAGAGCCAGACATCTCCCATCTAAAGACTTTTGGATGTGCCGTTTACTATCCAATTGCTCCACCACAAAGAACTAAGATGGGAGCTCAAAGGAGGATGGGAATATATGTCGGATATGAATCTCCCTCGATCATAAAATACCTTGAGCCAACCACGGGTGATTTATTTAAGGCCAGGTATGCAGATTGCCACTTTATGGAATCTGAGTATCCGACATTAGGGGGAGACAATAGCAGACTGGTGAAAGAAATCACATGGAATAATACATCCATTATATGGCACGATCCTCGAACTCAAGCATGCGACCTTGAGGTTCAGAAGATTATACATCTTCAAGAGCTAGCTAATAAAATGCCTGATTCCTTTACCGACCCAAATAGAATGACTAAGTCTTACATTCCAGCTGCTAATGCACCAATAAGACTGGATGTCCAGAAAAGACATAACCAAGTGGCTACTGAGTCTAGGACACGCCTCAAGCGTGGAAGATCAATTGGTTCCAAAGATAAGGCCCCCCGCGTGACTAAGAAAGGTGCGAAACAAACCGTGGGCAAGGGGCACAAGGATCTGGTTGACGTGGTTGTACCATCCATCCCGCGGCTCCGGGATATGGAGAAACCAACGTCCGGACTCATTCCGGACGAACCAGAATCCGCAGACATGAGCATTGGTACGAGTGCTGAGGTACCTAATGGGACTTGGGACGCCAAGGCTCAAAGTACTGAACCTCCGGACAATGAAGAGATCTCAACTAATTACACCATGTCTGGTAAACAATGGAACAAAAAGCATGTCGACATGAATGATATATTCGCATATAATGTAGCACTTGAGATCATCACGCATGATGATGAGGATCGAGAACCCACGTCCATACACGAATGTATGAGAAGAAAGGATTGGCTTAAATGGAAAGAAGCAATCAACGTGGAGTTAAACTCTTTTAAGAAAAGAGGGGTGTTCGGTCCTATTTTCCGAATACCAGATGCTGTAAAGCCAGTGGGCTACAAATGGGTCTTTGTGAGGAAAAGAAATGAAAACGGTGAAGTCGTGAGGTATAAAGCCCGACTCGTTGCACAAGGATTCTCACAGAGACCTGGAATCGATTATGAGGAGACTTATTCTCCGGTGGTGGATGCAACGACATTCCGATTCCTGATTGGTCTGGCCATACGAGAAAATCTCGATTTACGGTTAATGGATGTAGTAACCGCATATCTATATGGTCCACTGGATAATGAAATATACATGAAAGTACCAGATGGTATCGAAATACCTAAGCATGCTAAAGGTTCTCGTGAACAGCATTGCATTAAATTAAACAAAGCTTTGTACGGCTTGAAGCAGTCAGGTCGGATGTGGTACAATCGGTTAAGTGAATACTTACTGAAAGAGGGCTACAAGAATGATCAAGTAAGCCCGTGTATATTCATTAAGAAATCGAGCCGAGGCTATGTGATCATAGCAGTGTATGTCGACGATCTCAACATACTTGGAACGGCCGATGAAATTGCCTCAGCAGTTTCTTACCTCAAACGAGAATTTGAGATGAAAGACTTGGGGAAGACCAAGTTTTGCCTGGGACTGCAAATAGAACATCTTAATGATGGAATCCTTGTGCACCAAAAGACCTATACCGAAAAGGTTCTTAAAAGGTTTAATATGGATAAGTGTCATCCACTAAGCAGTCCTATGGTTGTAAGATCCCTCGGTCTAGACACTGACCCGTTCCGACCTAAGGGAGAGGATGAAGAGGTCCTCGGTCCTGAGTATCCTTACCTTAGTGCCATTGGTGCCTTAATGTATTTGACTACTCATACTAGACCTGACATCTGTTTTGCTGTAAGTCTTTTGTCCAGGTTCAGCTCATGTCCGACCTTAAGGCACTGGAATGGGATCAAACACATCCTGAGATATCTGCAAGGAACTAAGGATGTGGGATTGTTTTACTCTAACCAAAACAAAGAAAGTTTGATTGGTTTTGCTGATGCAGGTTTTCAATCCGACCCACATACGGCTAAGTCTCAAACCGGCTATGTCTTCACCTATGGTGGTACGGCCATTTCATGGAGATCAGTCAAGCAGACCATCTCGGCAACATCCTCCAACCACTCGGAGATTTTGGCCATCCATGAAGCCAGCAGAGAGTGTGTTTGGTTGAGACTTATGACGCACCAGATACGATCATCGTGCGGGATCACAGACGAGAAAGAAGAACCGACCATCATCTATGAAGATAATGCGGCTTGCATCGCCCAGCTCAAGGATGGTTACATCAAAGGAGACAAGACAAAGCATGTCCTGCCCAAGTTCTTCTTCACCCATGATCTACAGAAAGAAGGCGAGGTGAAGGTACTCCAGGTCCGATCCAGCGAGAATTCGGCCGACCTCTTCACCAAAGCATTACCAACTTGCACGCTCAAGAAGCTTATGTTCCAGATTGGTATGCGATCATTGAAGAGCCTTCAGTGATGATCACTTCAGGGGGAGTAATGCGGCTGTACTCTTTTTCCTGTCTATGGCTTCCCTTTTTACCACAATGGGTTTTGGGTTTACCATAGAGAGGTTTTAACGAGGCAGTATACCAAACGCATTTGCGAACCCAAGACGGTTATTGCATTCAGGGGGAGTGTTGTGAAACGGATGGTTTCGGGAATGCACATAAGTGGGTTCATCTATCGACCACTTGGCCCATATACTACTTAGATGGGCCAGCCCACTTAGGACTTTGACCATTCGATTATTAGGCCTTATTTGTAAGTCCCACATCGAGTATATGATGTGGGAATGTCGGCCAAGCACTCATATATATATATATATATATACCCCCTTTGCTTATGATGAATAACACAACAACACATTACACACAAAGTCTTAGACTCCTAAACCTAATCGATCTCTCTCTATCTCTCTAGCTTAGTAATCCGGCGAGTAACTTCTATCTAGGACACGAGATTCACAACAGTTTTTTCATTGTTCTCCTTACTTTCCGAACACTCTTCTAACTGAAGACAATAATATATAAAACAATGTGTAGTACCTCTCTTAGTTTCTCAATAATAATATTTTAATTAAGTATTGTATTTTTTTTTAGTTGTATTTTTTTTTTCTAAATCAGTTGAATCATCTACAAATTGACATCTGTAAAAAAAATATTTTCCCATGTTCACATAGTCTCTACAAAAGGATACATTTCTTTCTTCTTTATTCCTTAAAACATCTCCAAGAGGCCCTCAAACCCTCAAATTTTGAAGTTTTTTACTCTCCAAGAGACTCTCAAACCCTCAAATTTTGAGGGCTAGAATAGTGAAACCTCAAATTTGAGGTTCCATTATTCAAGCCCTCAAAACACTATTTACTTTATATTTTATTCCTTATAAATTTATAATTCACATATATTTGTACTAACATTAATTTTCTTATCACTTTAATCCTTATAACTATATTTCACTTAAATATTCAAATATATCTTATATATATATATATATATGTATTATTAATATATAAAATATATAAAAATGTTAAAACTAAAATAAAATAAATAGAAATAATATTACTTAAAAGATATTTATTATTTCACAGAAAATTATTACATTGAAGAAATATTACAAATTAAAGATCAAAAGTACAAGATTAAATATTTTACACTAAATATTACACACATATATATATTGTGTTGTAATAAATTGTATTTATAACTATTGTGTTTTATATTTTTAATGTGTATATATTATCTATCTTTATAAAGTTTAAAGACTATAATTAATTTATATTAAAGTTGAAGACTAAAATACAAATTACATAAAACTTTAAAGATAAATTTGAAGTTTCTTCTTGCAGTATACCATCCTCAAATCTTCATTTTGAGGATTTTCCACCCTTAAAATGAGGTTCGTTCTTGGAGATGCTCTTATCTTGATTCTATTTTCTACTTTTTCACTTTTTTATATTAGTGAGAGATGCATGCATGAAACCTTTGTTGCACATGCCCTAATAAAGTTTTAGAAGAAATTCTGATTAATTTATTTTTATAAATTTTAAGATAAAATATACATTTAATATTCTTTGATTTTTTTTTCAGTGTAATTTTAGTTATTTAAAAATTGGGATTATTTTTAAGAGTCAATTGGCTCAAAATATAAAATAGTTGGATATTAACAATATATCTATGATAATAAAAATTTAGAACAAACACTATTGAAAAGGAAGTTAAATTGACTATTTTAGCGCTAATATCTATACCGATTTCGAATTTTGATTTGGGATAACTATTAGGTAGTGTTATTAGAAGATATTGTGTACATTTTGTTTAGATATTTTAGATTTATAAAAAGTTTAAAAGTCATAAAATTAAAAAGTTTTTTTTCTCTCTCTCTCTCTTTCATTGCCGTTATTATATTTCTCCATCTTATTTCTTTATTTTTCTTCTTATGAATCTAAAAATATCAAAGAAAATTTAATCCATTAACTTGATCTTGACCCAACATACAAAAATCATCGCACTCAATTCGCCACCACAATCTCGAACTAGATGATTGTATTCTCTCTCGGAATACATAGATTCCCTGATCACTCCTCCAACGATCAATATGTTCATCCCATTATTTACTTGTTAATACAATATAAAAGATAGATATCATAATACATAAGCTTTTATGATATATAACAGTTGCATATCTCAATATAAAGTTAGGTAAATGATATAATATAAGACATATTGGTTACATGTTAGTTAAATGAAGTTTAACATTTAAAATAAGAAATATCATCTGTAAATTACATTAGACAAACATGTAAGAAATTCCGATTATTATACTATATGATAATGTGTAGCTGGCTAAAACTTTACGTGTATATTAAATATAATATTAGCTTCAACAAAACAAAACAGAAATAACTAACAAAAATATTTAACTGAATAAAAATTCAAAACTCATCTAAAATAATATTAGCAATAAAAAAGGTCAGACTTCTACAATAACTCTCAAAGATTAATTTGAAAGGATATAAAAATTAGAAATAAATAGTTAGACGTTATCAAATAAATTAACTAGCTAACAACCCTGAAACCAAAACCTACACCATAAAACCTCGACACTTAAACCTTAACCAAACATTTTAGATGCAAAGCTAACTTATGAGATGGATTGCTAACATAATAGATAGATAACTAAAT